>DF242991.1:2228-46779 GCA_000507305.1 Breviolum minutum Mf 1.05b.01 | reverse complement strand
GGGTGGTCCTCTTGTAAGATAGTTCTTCTTCCATACCACCCCAAAAAACGATGTTTCTTGGACTGAGAAGAAGGACACCACCCAAAAACGGCAAACGCAAAGGCTGATATCTGTGACGACTTGGAGAAAGACCCATCCGTGAATACAAAGAGCCTCTCGACTCCAGCTGTGATTCCAATCTGACAACCACATAGAAACTGCAAGCTGATGGGAAGGAGTTGACAGTCTGGATCGAAATCCAGGGCCAAAGCTTCAGGCTTCCATGGTTGCAATACACGTAGCATAGCAGTAGTGTCTTCAGGCACTGCTACACTGATCGAAACAGGTTGTTGATAGGGCCATATAAATATCAATATATATATATATATACTATATATACATAATATAAAGGAGGGGAGAGAGAGATTTTTAGAAAGTGAGCCTGCCTGGCTTTGGAGTAAGGTCACCTACACATATCCTGGCAACGAGACGTTGGAGCCCTGAAGCCGATGAAGTTCTGAAGCAAAACTGTTTTTCTGTTGAAAATTCTATGATAAATTAATATGAAAAATTCATTCTATTATAGATATATATGTATATACATATATACAGAGGAATTCACATGTTTTTCTCTATTCTAGGATTTTCCATCTGGATATGATGTCTAAGATTCTAAGATCAATGACACAGTTCAAGAAGCTTCTAAGTCAGAAGAGTTGAGGGCATTCCTAATTGTCTCCAACTGCCCTTTAGAGATTATTTACCGTGCTATGTTTGGACATTGTCCTGTCGGACAATCCTGTAGATGTGTATTTGTTTTGAATGTTCCAATATCTAGTCTGCATGTGTATATTTTGTTCATACACATTACATTCTGATTGTTTGTTTGCTTGCTTTGGTTTTCGCCGTCAGCAATAACGTTGATTTCAGGCCTACTCTCTTCAACGTGAGCATCGAAGTGTCGCTATTGAGCTGGAAAGCTTAGACACCAATTTTTCTGCATGAAAATGATAGAACACATGGACCAGTGATCACAATTCTTCAGGTGTGTGATTTCCATGATTTGCAATAGTTTGGTCTATTTTGTTGCCATTTGTAGCGATTCAATATGATTCAACAGAGTTTCATAGGCGAATTTCCGTGCACATTCATTTGCTTACACCTTTCATGAATCTGTAAGGTCGAGTGGCAGTGATTGGTCCCAACGGTGCTGGCAAGTCGACAATGATCAAGGCCTTGGGTTATGCCATTGTGTGAAACACCTGGTGGTTAAGCTACTTTTTCAACCGCCACCGGTCCAGGCGTTGGTGGGTGAGCTGCCAATTACTGGCAGGTCGATTGTTTGGAAACATCCCAATGTCAGATCCTGAGCATTGGGTTGACCTTGAAACTATGACACATTGAATTGAAACGCACGTTGTTGATTGTATTTGCAGTAGCATTCGGCATCCCCAGTTGGTTCCCTCAATTGTGACCATGCTGGTTCATGCCAATTTGAGAGAATGCAATATGATCATTTAGTATGATCCATTGTAGACATCCAGGTTATCTCATCCTTTGCTGAATTGAGATGCAGCAGCATATCAGCCATAATCACTCCTAACCCCCGAAATTGTTTCTGCCAAACCCCGAAACATGTTTTGCCTAACCCCAAAATACCATTGTCCAACCGCAAGGAAATGTGCCAGAAAGACCCGAAAATCAATTATCCACTTTCTGACGGAAGTTACATCTCAGCCCACTTTTCCCACTTCCTGAATCTCCGATTTCAAACAAAAGCGTCTTGACCCACTTTTTCTTGCATTTATGCTACGCACAAATTGTGGAAAGCAATACTGCTGGAATGCACCTTAATTAACGGTATACTGGGAATGGGGGAGCAAATTGTAAGTCTGATAGTTTTTTGATCTTAGGGCACAGAAATCCTTCAATCAGATACAGTTGTTTGTTTTCAGAAAGTTAAGAGATCAATTTCCAATTTGCTAATTGCCCTACTATGTGTCTTGTGACCAACAAGAAATTTGCATCTTTTGGCCTTTCGAGGTGCGTATATCCTACGTTGCGCAGCATGCCTTTCATCATGTGGAGTTGCCCTTAGATTTGTGTGGATCGACTTGGGATATTCATGGATATTCCATACATTTCAATACTGTACATTTTAATTCATCAAAGATCCAGCTTGTATGCAATCGGACTTCGGGCTAGCCCGGGCTAGCATCTTCTAAGCAAGGAGCAGCATTTGGACAAGACGCCAACACAGTGACTCGGACCAAGTTTTAGTGCAGGGGTGATCAAGAAACCCTCGCGGTATTGTTGCGCCCTTTTGGATATGAACTTGTGATAACTTGCAGAATTGGGAAAACACTTCTCAACTCTACACTCAACATTTTGAAAGAATAGGAATTCGATGGCTATGTGACGATACCCCCCGAGTATGACGGGGTATCGGGTATAGCTCAGTAGAACATAGGTATTAAAACTGAGTCTAAGTTTCAAATGCAAAGACATCGGGACCTTTTTCCATCCATTTGTGCATCCCAAACATAGCTGGTCATCTCCGCTGTCAAGGTACTTGCTTTGGCGGTTTGCCGGTGGTGAAGACTGTGAAGCCTTGAATCATCGAGCAGAGGAGACGTCAGATACGTCAGATGTAAGTCCTCTTTATCATCGTTTATCAGTTTAACAGAATCCTTTCAACCCAACAACTTTACGACATATTTTGTAGTGTTCACGATGTTATTATTCTTTCAAGACATCACCGCCAGGAGGTTAAAGTAGAAAAGAAAAAGTATTGGTCGGGAGCTTAAGATCAGCGTTGTGCAGGTACTGGCACAGCTGGTCCGATTGAGTTACTTGTAAAGTAAAAAGATAGGCCACATTAGGCCATGAGAGGTTGGATCAAGTGTGAAAGGCAGGGAGACAAAGATATACTGAATCATTGCATGTACATTGCTACAACTCTGTAGATTTCATTTTGCTCAAAAATCAGGCTGAATCAAGCTGGAGTGCTGTGCAAATGTACGAATGAGAAGGCCACCTGGAATTGCTAGAGGTCTATTTCTTCGAAGTCTTACACGGCACATACTTTGCCTCTATTTCCTTGGCTGCAAAAAAATTGTAAGCTCATATCAGATTATCAGCTCAATGCTTGCATCTCTCACGTTTTTGTCTTCAGGAGGAAGCTTGCGCAGTGACAGCAGAGCAAATCCTGAGCCGAAAGAAGTGCAGAGCTCAAATCCATTCGAATCCTCAAATCATTTGGCTTGGGGATACCACATGATATCATTTCCACATACATGTTTAAACCAACGCGGAGTTGGTAAAAAGTTTTGTGTCAAATTTGACCACAACTGCAGCGAGGTCCAAATCGAAAGCGGGCACTGGTGATGAAAAATACGAGTACTCTGCGATGGGCTCAGCTGTCTTCCTTTCCAGTTGCATCAAGCCGTTCAGATCCTACTTGTAGATCTCGAAAGAGGGCAGTGGGATTGGCTTCTTGCTGGGTGCAAGTCTGGTTCGCAACATAGTGACAAAGTGATGGCGAGGGATGATTATGATGACGACGACGACCATGATGATGATGACGATGACGATGATGGCGATGACGATGACGATGATGATCACCACTCACCACGCTAGTGATGATGATGAGGAGGAGGCGGAGGATGAGGATGATGATTATGATGATGGTGGTGGTGGTGGTGTGAGCAGCAGAGGGAAGGAAAGGAGAGTGATGGTGTTGCTGAAGTTCTGCTGGGGCGGATGATCACGGTCTAAGTATCACTACAGCTTTACCTGATGTTATTTCTCTGCCTGTTTGGTGTAGGTGAAATGGCACAACTTCAGTGCTGAAAGCGTCATGTGGGCCGCATCCTGAGCTTTTTGAGAACCCATCGCTTAGTTGCTTTGAGTCACTCATGCCATTTGAATCTGTTTGATGTTCTTCCAAATTAACACTCCTCTAAGCTCCGTGAAAGCCAGCTTGGCACCCCATCAAGACGTTTTTTTTGTTTGTAACAATAGGCTTTGAGCAAACAACATTACTATTACGTACATTAAGCTTGTGATGTCTTGTCATATCGGGTTGTTTCCTGTCCATAAACATGCAAAAAGCGCTGGGACGCAAGACATGTCTTGCAGGTCCCTCGGGAGATTCTGGTGGAGATGGGCCACTTACGCATGGTCCAGCGGGAGGTTGGCAAGTGATGGGAGATATCCTGCAATTGGTGAGATGTGGGATAGAGAAGGCCACATTGATTGTTGGGACATAGGTGTGCAGATATGTAACATTGGTTGCCATCTACATACATTATTGCAGATATCAAAACAGCACTAACCTTTCATGTAGGAGCATTGTAAAGTGCATGCGGGTACAACATACAACACCCAGGCTAAATTGACCCTCTCGCACAAATGTGTCTCCAACAAAAAGACAGGTTGAAAAATGTCGGGAGATGTGAATGGGTTGGTTTCCTACTTTGGTGGTCTTGTTTGATGACCATGAGAACATGCTAATATTGATACGAAACCGATGGATGTGAAATGGCTGTGTGGCACAGTCAGGAGTGAAAGGATTGGGCAGATACAGGCAATACTTGCTGTAACATGTTGGAAAGTGATCAGGACCCTTTGACAACCTTCAAAAATTTATTACGAATTCCACCGGCTTCATTCAGGACGAGAAACAGGCTGCAGCACACGGTCTTGTGGCGAGACCTCTCACACAGCCGCAGGTGAGTTCCCGGAAGAATGGTTAACAAGAGTGGCTAACAACGTTGTCATGTTGGTTGAAATTCGATGATTCCAGGTTCACTTAACACAGCTTGGTTCAACTCACTGGAAATGCCGTTAAAGAATCATTTTCACCTAAATTTTGTGTGTGAAAGTCTTCCGCCAATGGAAATAGGATAGGGTACTGCATATAATTATCATATGTTCACTATCTTTTTATTATCTTTTATTGATTGCTCTAGCTGCTCTGGTTCTTTGCCTTATCACAACAACAAGCTGAGGTGGAAGAGCACTTGGCGGGCTTTGGATTGGACTCCAATCTGGCATCGCATACCAGGCACTGGAAAATGTCCACCCCAAAATGTCCATGTAAGGGAAACATGCCTTTTGGCAATAGCACCTGTGAAGGACAGGCTCCCAGGTTTGTAGGAAAGAGAGACACACACAATACCTGCCGATTTTAACAAGGTGAAATGGGGCCATTCGGCTTTCTCAATTTTGCCCTACATGCAAGATGATAGATGTTGCACAACCAACACGATTTGCTCAAGACTCAAGACGTTGCATCTCGTATCAAGCTTGCTGACCATGAAACTTAAAAGTGCATAAGCTTAAGAAAAGTCCAAGCACTCAAGGTTCCAGGCATCTTACCATCGTTCATGACACTAAAAAGGATTCAAAGGATGCCAAGCAGATCATGTTCAAATCATTTTCTTGATTTGGTATAGGAAAATGTGACCTGTGGGCCCTATTTCCCGAACATTACGTTGTCAACCTGTCATTCTTGCCCACGGGAAGCACATTCCTGACAGCCTGCCATGGTGCTCCTTATGCTAGCGGGTGCCACCTGTGCTGTTACTTTGCTGGGAGCTCCCTGGTATTTGGGGCTCTTCCGCAGCATCCAATTTACAGAGATGAGGATGGAACCAGCGGTGTTTCTGTTCCTGCCACAGGTGGGACCCTACAAAAATGTTGGGAGCATTTTTGCCAAACTAATTCCTTTACTACCAAGGTTACCTGCTGGAATTCAAACAGCATTTATTCCAATGGATAGCCCACAAGAGGTAGAAGCCTCCAAACTCCGATGTATGTGTGGACTTTGGCTACCTGTCACATTGAGATCCGAAGTGGATGGCATTTTGAAAACCGTTTCAGAAGCTGGTGGACTAAACATGTCAGTGCGCGAGATCCGAGGAGCTATTGCAAAACACACCTTTTTTCCCTTGAAAAATTCACTCAGTTTCATGCTTGGGCCAATGAAAGTGTATTCAGCCGCATATACAGGCTTGGATGCCCCACCATGTGGAACTGTGGAGATATATCATACTGATCAAATTGAATACATTTTTGCACTGGAGAATCCGGAAGACTACAAGTGGCCAGATGCCTGAACAGACAGAGCACTGCGGGGTTCCATACAGGATGACTTTGTCCATGGTTTAGAAGAGGCTTCTGGGACTCTGGGTCAAGCAGATGGTCAGATTCCATGAAGGCCGTTGGATTAGGAGGAGTGTGAGCCTACCAACGCTCGCAACCAATGAACGCAGATACAAAAAGATGCGTGGCTCCTAGCTCATGGAGAGTGTGTCCAATCATTAATCGGAATACCGAGTCCCAAAGTAGGACTCTTCCAATAGATATAGTTATTGGTTCCCTTTTCTCCCAGATGTCTAAAAGTTCTGTAGTTTTGTCAATGTCCTTTGTGTTTGTTTTCTATAGTTCTTCATTTGCCTCCTTCCTTCTGACCATCCACAGTGTCAGGATTGGAATCCTGTCTGGTGGGCAGAAGGTGAAGGTCGTTTTGGGTGCTGCCATGTGGTTCGGGCCCTCTGTCATCAGCTTTGTTCGGATGATCAAAACGATTTCGGGATAAACATGAGCTTTGTTGTGAAAGCAGTGAAAAGATGTAGGAAACACATGTGTGGCACAATTGATATTTAGACTTATAATAAACATTTATAAACATCAACAAGCATATAATACACTTATCTACTTATGTATAAGAATCAGTATGTATATGCGTATTTATACGTGTATATAATATGTATATATATATATGTAATTACATCAATTAGAGTCTAGAAAGGTCCTTTCGTATAGTGAAACATGGATTCTGATTTGAATCCATTTTCTCGAGACGATCAGAGATGTCTGAGCTGAAGGTTGATCTGAAATCGCCAACATCACGGGTAAGTTTCGGGGCTTCATCATTGATTCATACTGATCAGATACTATCACACTAAATGAGTTATTGAACCATTGGTGGTTCATTTGGTGCAATCATCCAGGGTTGATCTCAAATCACTGTAATAACTTGTAATCACACGCTTCATTGCGAATGTTGCCACTGTGGGTAAACAACACTATTTGTCCAAGCGACGTTTGTGACTTTTTTCACACGCAGAACGACACACACACAATGCTGCCTGAGGTTGTCTCCACACATACTGATTCTGGATGAGTCGGCATCCCAGCACTGTGCCAGTTGTTCCAGGTACAGATTCGAAGAAGGCATTGGTTGTTATATCATTGGTTGTTACCATAGCAACATATTAGATTCTGGATACTTCATGATTTCATTTCTAAAAAACAAGACTCAAGACCCTCCAGTTTAACCTCTGCTGGCCTCCTTGACAGATTTCTATCCATTCAAGTTGATGAAGTCTTGTGATCTATGATGTTTGAAAGCACCAAGGCCGACGAACTATTTGGACCGAGACTCCCTTGGAGCTCTTGCTGCAGGCACAGAAACGAGGACGATTCGGGATGAAAATGACTTGCTTGAACAACAAAGGTGAAAAGGACCTGCGTAGAGGAGTCTGCATTCCGGAAGTCTTGTAATGTTTGGCAAGGTCTCTCTCACAAGTCTTGTGTTGCAAGTACACATACTGGAATATACGTTAGAGGCCAATGATTGTATATAGATTATTATGTGTTGAGCTAGGTTAGATGTATCCGTGTACATGTCAATCCAGTAGACCCCAATTGTACATCTGTTTTGTTTGCATTTTTTCCATTCGTGTGTTTACACATGTGCATGCTCACATACTTTGGAAAAGTCTAAGAGTTTGGAGTTGCTGAGCAAAAATCTTGGTGAACCTTTCTACTCAACGAGTTTTATACCCCATGTTTTTTTGGGTCACCGGAAATCTTTCCCAAAAAAATCCTCATCCCCGACATGGTAAAATCCGAGCACACGGCAAGGCTTGAAGGAATTTGGAGGTGGAGCCCGTGGCCCCAATCTCCTGGGCAGTGGAAAGTCACCTGGGATGCGGTTCCGCCGTTTTTGGGGGCTCGACCATGATCCCTGGCCCTCGCCTCAGGTCATTGTTATTTCTCACAACCGTGAGCCTGGATCTCAAAAAAAAGGAAGGGTACCGGTAATATGCTGCATGATTGTGTCTAGATATGATACTGTACTATACATTGGTCTTTGTCCAGCAAATTTTGATCAACATGTCATGTGTTTGGAAATGTTTAGGGTATATACTAAATGATCACTGATTATCATTGGCAGTCACATAGTCACGCCATAGTGGATGTACATTTCACAACTCAACAATGCAACATTTCACCAGCCAAATTAGTGTTCATTATCCCCTGTCTTACTTGGTGGGACGCAGCGGCCAGTTCAGGTTTTGTTATGCAGTTTGCGATGAACGATGGGTCATGGATGCCTTTAGCTTGGAAAACTTTGATTTTATGTGCTATGTGACTGACTTGGGTGGGGTTAAATCAGTTTCAAGAGTGTCACCGCTTTTTACGATCCTTCATGTGCATCAACGGTTTCAAGAGGGATTGTCCTTTGTGTGTTCTGTTCAAGTGTGTGCACGTGTTGCGCTTGTGCGTCTATCAACAGATGTGAAAAGTGAGTGATCTGACTTTATAATCTAGAAGAAATCGTTCGTCTAGGTTGTAGTAGGCTCTACAAAGTTCTACATGGTTCTACAATGTAGGGTCTAAGGTATATTACCCTGGTATATTACCCACTAACTATGTATCCATGATTCTAGTATTATAGCAGTTTGAACACGAACATTATCACAGGTTTGGGACGATACCAATGTATAATCGTCACACATTATCATGCTAGGCATTCACGTCCAAATATGCTGCTTATGCATTAAGGCTGGACGCCTCAATAGAGAAGGTGAAGTCAGCAAAGCTGATGTTGCGCAGGAGTCCCAAAGGGTCCTAACCAGTCCAAGTTGCAGAGATCTGCTGTGTTGGATTTGCAGATGTTAAGTAGAAGGTCTAGTGGATTCGCTTAGCATGTTTGGCACGGCTGCAAAAAGCCATGTCAAGCCATTTCCTCACCCGTACCTGGTGTCTGATTCTAAGGTTGGAGGGGAAGACCATGGCAGATGAGTGCTCCAACCCAGCTGCAGAAAAATCAACCTTTAGTGTGATGTGAATCAACCACAAACCTGAGCCCTGCAACAGGTATACAGATGAGTTTGGAAATGTCCATAAGATCAAGAAGAAACAGAACCACACTGAGAAGGTCTTACCGGGCTTACCCTGGTTCTTGTTGTGTCATGTTGGCTCACAGATTTGTTTTAGGGATGACAAAAATGTATGATGACATCCTTTCCGTGCAATGGTTCTCGAGTTTGTTTTCCTTCTGCAACCAGGAGCTGAAGAAGATCAAGAGGCAAAAGGAGCTTGCCCGAAAACGTGGAGACGTGCCCTGGATGGAAGCGAAACGCCTCATGGGGAAATCCATGGGGAAATCACTCAGGTGGGTGCCGCACCCGCGGGTTTGATGTCCCGAGGTGTTTTTGGAGGATGAAGATGAATGGCCATGCCCTGAGAGGTGAAACCTTACTAATGTTGGCAGTTTCTGCATTGCATCCTCTCCATTATTATGTTATCTGTTCTGCAACGGGATGTGGAAAGGTGTTCGAATTGGGGGAATGTTGAATCAACCATGATATCGTTACTTCCGCTTTATTGAGAATCCATCAACACCAGGCAACCGGAAATCGCACCCTCTCGCCGCTAGATGATCTAATAAGCACCTTTGCAAGGGATGAATTTTGCATCTCAACCTCGAGGGCTGGATAATCACAGGATCCTTAATTGAATCAAATGATTTAGCAAGCAATAAGAATGAGTGCCTACCTGGGGTGCAATGCTTCAGCATGAAGCATGTGAAATTGACCTGGCATGGTGCATCCATGGAAGATTTAGACAGATATCATGGCAAGGTTATTATGGAATCCTTTATGTGCTCAGAAAAAAGTTCATGGTTACACAACTTTGAAGTTTATCAAAGCTTGAGGTGGGAGAAGCTCCAAGAAGATGTGGCCAAACCGATGCCTGAGCCCGTGCCCCAGTTCTTCGAGTTGCGCCTGAAATCAACCTGCCATCAACCGCGTGCCTAAGGACAGCAACAGCGTCGAGCTAGGACTGAAAGTCTTATTGTTGTACATTGTACATCAAAGCAAGGAATCAATTGACCACCAAATTGCCGCCCATGACAAGAGATGACAAGGAATGTTGTAGATGGCAGGAATTGTTCACATGATAACCGCTGCTGCTGCAGGCAGTCAAGTTCAAAACTTCACAAAGCCTTCTTCCTGTTCATCAAACGCGCCATGGGTTGTGGAGCAAGCAGTTCCCAGTTGGTGTCTGCGTCCCGCAGAGGAGTTGTGAGTGAAATGGAGGCAGCCCTTAAGGCAGGTGTTCCCGTGGATTCCAAGGATGAATGGGGCCACACTGCTCTGATCTTGGCTGCAAAGGGTGGCAAGACAGATGCTTGTTCCCTGCTTATCACCAACAAGGCAGAGGTGGATTTCTTGGATAAGAAGAACCTTACGCCTTTGCACTATGCAGCAGAAGGGAAACATGTGGACACAGTCAAGGTCTTGTTGGATGCAGGTGCACACGCAGATATCTACAACGAGCTCCGTGAGACTCCGTTGTTTGATGCCGCCTGGTTTGGGGAACTCGAGCTGTGCAAGATCCTCGTTGAGAAGGGGGCCAAGGTGGACAATCAGTCAAAAAGCACCAAGCGAACTCCATTGATCATGGCAGCCACCATGCACAAGACTGAGATCTGCAAATTCCTGATGGAGAAAGGTGCCGATGCAACTTTGAAAGATGACAAGGGCCGCACTGCTCTGATGAATTGTGCGGGAATTTCCGACAATACAGATCCTGATGTGTCCAAGTTTGATGCCAACCAGAAGGCATGCTATGAATATTTGCAGTCAGTGACTCCTGCAGAGGCAAAAGCACCTGAAGCTGCAGCTGAAGCACCAGCAGTTGCTCCAGCAGTTGCTGGAGATCCAGAACCGGCAAAGTCAGCAGTTGCTGGAGATCCAGAACCGGCAAAGTCAGCAGTTGCTGGAGACCCAGAACCGGCAAAGTCTGTGGTTGCCGGGGACCCTGCGCCAGCAGTTGCTGGTTTGATGGTTGCCGGGGACCAGGCACCAGCAGAAGATGCCGGAGACCCAAAACCGATTGCAGCTACACCACTGATGCCGCTTGCTTGAGAGGATTCACCTGACCTCACACAGCAATTTCAGTACTGCAAAGTGCAAGTTTCACTGTTGACCTGATCAGTCCGTGCGAGCTTGTTGCGAGCTTGTCGGATCAACTGGCATCGGCCAAATGGCCCTTGCCCAAATTTGCCACCACGAGACATGGCACGACACGACGCTTCAGGTTGAGAAATCAAGCATTGCCCGCATTGCCCCATATTGTCCTTACAGATTGTCAGAACTTGTGATTTGGGCTCCTTCCTTCATAGTGATACCACCCTGAGGAGCTGATCCAGCCTGTGTGGTGCGAGTTCAGCTGATGGGTCGGTAGCCCCTATAGAAAGCTCAGATCTTGTTGGATTTGTTATATTGGGAGAGTCTCGCACCAAATCAGGACCTAAAATTTGCTTCCAATTAAAATGAATTTTGACCATTTGTAAACGGAATTTTGCTGGTCTCTTATTTTGATCCCTCATTTGATCCATACTACATATTGTGTCTCAAGGGCGACTGTTTATAGTGGAGACATTGCTTTTCAATGCTTTTTCAACTTTCCAACAGAAAGACAGTGTAGAGACAGTAGGACTTCGAGCCAATCAAGCCAAAAAAAAATCCACGGATGCACTGTTCCACTTGGTCAACCAAGTTGGTCACATAAAATCCCTTCCCAAAAGCGGGTGCATCGGACCAGGCTGCACAAAAGAAGGGAGTCGCAAGCCCGGGCCTGGCATTGTGGGGATGCCTCAAAAAAGGGGGGACTATGTGAAGATTGTTGAAGGAATACGTGACAGTTGGGCAAAAAAGTGGGTTCCCAAATTTGTCTCCTATTTTTGAGATGCTCCCAATTATTTTGAATAGCAATACCACGCAGAAATGCCGGAGAAGGCGATGGAGGATCATGAAAGATTCTTTTGGTTGGGATGTTTATTGATGCTTGTGTATTTTTGTTTGCATTATTGTTAATATGATTTCCAGAGATTGCAAAGATTCGCCCTATTTTTGTTCAGAGATTCTTCAAAAATCTTCTCCGGGAAGCTTCTGAGCTTCGACATCACAGCTTCGACACGAAAAAAGAGCTTTGGGACATGGACACGTCGGACGGAAGTTGCTGCTAAAGGATGCAACTCGCAGGTTCAAGTTGGCACGTGAGGTGCAAATGTTTACCATGGATCTAAGAAAACAAGCCTTTCTGAATAATCTGAATATATTTGATAGATGTTACGGCAAAAGCCAAAAAATTCTGCTGCCGGAACAGCAGGGTTCTGGCTCCGCAAGCATTGGGTGTAGCCCCGGAGTTACTGCAGGACTCAGATTCAGCCGATTCAGTGCATTCAGCCTCCGCACGACGTTTTGCACGCAGTGCTAACTATACAACGTGACGTGACGGACTACCCACACAGGAACCTGGCGGATAACCCGTTTGAAAAGAAGTTTCTGCAGAAGGACTTTGACATTGTAGTCCTTGGCCCATTTGTTGTGAGTGACGGGTGGCCGAAGAACCAGTCATCGGCATTGCCTTGGGTTTTCTTTGGAGTTCATGCTCAACAGGCTCCGGTGGCTTCGTGACCACCTATCGCAGTTCCTATGCGGCTTTTCATTGAAGCATGATGTTTCTCTCTATTCAGCATCTTTGCTTTCACTGTTGACCTGAGTCTGTTTGACCTGCGCCACTTGCGAAAAGAAACCAATATGACCTTGGTTTTACAGGCCACATCATTCTAGACACCAGTGGGCAAATTGGCGTGCCATAATAAGGGGTATGGCTCCGCAATGTAAGAAAGTTGGAATCCGTTTTTTCTATGCTGTACGAATTTGAAGATCATGGCAACCACAAAGATGTGGCTGAGCAGGCTCAATCAAGGAGACATTGTGAATCGACGGTATTTTGAAACGCTTGCATCACAAACCACCATGCTACTCTGTCCAAGTGATGTCAATCAAGCCTACGATGGGCTTGGATTTCAGGACCAGGAGAACATGTTCTGTGTTGATGTTTCATTCTTCTGAGGATGTTTTCAATTTGACCAAAAAGTTCTCAGATCCTGAATCGGATACCAGGAGAACATGTTATGTGTTGATGTTTCATTCTTCTGAGGATGTTTTCAATTTGACCAAAAAGTTCTCAGATCCTGAATCGGATAGTGAGGAGGCTTAGAATTGTTGAGAAGGCGCAAAATTTGATCAGGAAGTATCATAGGTGCAATCACCGGGGTGAATTCTGGACGCGGAAAGTTCTATAACATTTGTCATCCAGACGTGGTGCCAGCTATTGCTGAAGCTGACCGGTCGCAAGAGGAGCTTGAGTGAAATGACTGCTGGGACTTATACCGTGCTGGGCAAATTATAGCGACCAACCCCAGTTAGGCGGAAAAAATCATCTTGGTCTTGCTCCATGCCAAGAATCAGTCGAGTGATTTGCAGGATTTGCACGACTCCTTACAAATCCTGCAAATCACTCGACTGATTCTTGGCGGAAGCTACACAATCTTCTTGACGTTCATCCTTCGGTGATTGCCAACTTGTACGGTGTGGTTTTATGTCGGAGAAGCTTCCAGGGATTACTTGCAACCCATCTTCACCACCTCAAGCCAGCTGTTTGATGACAAGGCCATGGCTGGAGGAGAGCCGGGCCTTCACCCTGTTCTTCACTTGGTTTCAACCTTGACCTCGGGAGATGCGGATGTCTCTGATGTTTGGAAGGACGTATCCAGGAACTCTACGGATGTGAGTGAAACGATTGCCTTCACGGACCTCTTAAACACATTCTGATTGATCCCCAGCTCGCATCAGCTGAAGTTTACGGCATGCTTGCCGTTTTCGCTAAAGGTGATCCAGGTAGCTAGACGAAAAGGCAAAACGTGGATTGGCCGAAACAAATGCAAAGCTGCAAAGCGCAGAATCAAGATGAATAGCTTGCACTCCAGTAAACAAACATACTCGTAGCATCTGGGAGCCCATTCACTATAGTTGAGGATTTCCATTGCTGAGTTTAATGTTACAATGTAGTTTACTGGAGGAAATTTTTGATCATCAATTTTCCGAACCATTCGTATGGTCCAGCGATATTAACAATTTCAGTCCAGGTTGTTGAAGTGAGGAATAGAAGGCTGGAGAAGGGATGCTAACATTTGGTAAATGATACTACGTCATTACATCCATACTATAAGCATCTATAAACAACAAAAAAGCAATAACATGCAGTAAGTCGATGAGAATGGGCTGCAATTGAGTTTGTATGAATCATTTTTTGGAGAAGTGGAAGCATTGATCCATGTCCCACAGGCATTTGGCTTCTAAATCATGAAACTGCCACGCCTCAAGTCTTGGATCTGTTCAGTTTCAGACTCTGGGATAAAAAACTTTCTTAAGACAATATACCATCAATATACGCAAGAATACGTGTAGGTAGGGTGTAATTAAGATTCGCTTTTATGACATATGTAAACTGATAATTGTACAGAAAATTACATTATACATCAAAAATCTATTGACACTAGGATGATTGACAAACCTTCTGAGCTCCTGTGCCTGGGATCCATGGCGCCCAACACCGGCTGAGCGCGTTTCCAACGTGCCCGGATGTCGGACCGTAGGTGTACATGAGACGCCTTTGGGTGCCACATCCAGAGCAGGTGGCGACACGTAAGCGCCACATCATTGGGAAACAAATGAAGACAATGGACGTAATGATGACCATATGTAGTTTGAATTTAAGTTAGTCCAATGTAATTTAATTGATAATAATTAAATGTTGAAGTCGATCGATTGCAAAATCATCAGGTCTTGGAGCGTAGCAAAGAGAACTTGAGACAGCTGCTATTCATATCTATTCATTCGCCAATCAACCGTCATTTCCATACTTACCGAAGCCGAGCTGGAAATGTTGCAGAAACCTCTAGTAGCGACATCTCGACTCGAACAGGTTTGGGCTCCTTGCTTTCTGCATGATGAGATCGATGGCGTCGCCATGTCCGCCCCAAAGGGTTAAAGGGTTGGCATGGGTTGATGGGTTGCTCTTGTGAGCCTTGAGATGGTTTAAGAGGCGATGGTAGGATGATGTTAGATCTTCATACGCTCTGTTTGGATTTCCGCTTTGAAGCGGATTACCGGGGTGATTTTGCAACCGTGATGGAACGCTTGATACGACAGTTTTGTTTCTTCGCAGGCGGGCCTTGTAAAATGCATGCAAATGTATTGGTATGAAAGATCAAAGAAAGCAATCATGACACGTCCTAGGTCGATTTCTCCGGAGGAACCATGGAATTGTAAATGTTTCGAGTACAGTCCACCAGTTCCGCAAGGTTTGGCACCGATGAGGGCGAGGTGAGCTGGGATTGGATGATTGTCGTCTCGACGTCTTGGATGAAGTGCTAATGATTGCATTGCTGTTTGGGCTTATAGCTAACTGCTAGGTAATGAGTGGCAAGTGTGCTAAGTGCAAAACTTGCCCTAGGGAAGGTTCGGACAGCTGGTGCTTGGGTTGCAGTTCCTGGGAAAGCATCGGCAGAGATCTTTGTGCCAGGTGGGACGGTCCAGCTGGCGTCAGGCAGATTGCCAACAGCCTTGCTGTCAATTGTGCCCGTGAGATCCGTGCTTTACGTGGTTTGGGAGCTGGACTTCACCTTGCTCCTGGGCCAAAAGCTGGGACTAAGGTAAAGGAAGAGCCAATTGAACAGCGTCCCCTGGCCAAGGGTCCTCCCCCAGGTCTTTCTGCCAAAGCGAAGGCTGCACCTGCTGAGGAGAGCGAGTTCAAAGAAGGCGAAGAAGAAAAACAGGGCACCAGGGGCAAAGGCGTTGGTGAGACTTCTCAGTGGAAAGAGGATGAGAACAAAGGACAAGGATGGAGGAAGCAGCCCCTCAGGGAGTGGATCGACAGAGGATGGAGGGTCGGAGGAAGAGGAGTCGTCATCAGAGAGCGAAGTGACAGCTCCCCTCAAGAAGCGATCCTTGAAGCACCCTGGCTCCATCCTGAGATTGCTGATCTCACATGCTACCGAAGCCCTGGACCAATCAGCCACGTTGGAGATGGACAAGGAATCAGCAGTGACAGGAGGAATCAAGATGGTGACCTACTTCAACCTGTTGGTACGTCCGAACTTCAATCAAGGCAGCAGAGACCTGAAAGAGATGCACCTATTGGCCGTGTGCTTGGACCAATTGAGGAGCGGACAGTTGAAGCAGCTGGCGGACTCCCTCAGTGCCAGGTTTCTGGCCTTGCATTGCGCTGCAGTGATGGGCGGCAGCGAAGCACTTGGAGTTTGCATCCTCTAGAGGCCGTTCAGTCTGCTCCCACGGAGGTCCTTCTGAGTGCAAGGAAGCACGCGAGGCTGATTCAGAAAAGCCAAGGCAGCGGAGACGGCCATTCGTGGTCAAAAGGAGGAGGCTCATGGAACTCTTGGAAAGGAGGAGACTGGAACGAGGATCCCCGCCGCAAGGGTAAAGGAGGAAAAGGCAAGGCTGGAAAGAAAGGCAAAGGGAAAGGAGATGGTTGGAAATCGAACGACTGGAACAATTGGAACGACAGGAATCGAGATTGGTGGAAGGATCAGAAGGATACGAAAGACAACAAGGGCGAGAAGGAGAAGGACTCCAAGAAGGCGTGATGGCAGTGGAATCTGCCAAGAAAGACTATGAAAGAAGTTATGAGGGGGGTAAGGATGCCCCCTTGATGAGGGAAGGTTTTCGAGACTTCCGTAGGATTGCGGAGGTTGGTAAAAGTCTGAAGGAGATTGGTTGCCTCCTTTGCTGGCTGGTGCTGGCAGCAGAATCAGAGGTTGAGAGAAGACGGTATTCGAGAGGAGTATGGTCTATTCTTAGCGGGCTGAATGCTGGCTCATCGGCCGTGCATCGGCTCCCAAAGGGAGTCTTTCCACTACGGTTGGGTGGCATGGTTTCTTTGATGGAGGAGTTCCGTAAGAGGAAATTCTCTGAGGTCCGTGAGTCCCGATTTGTGGAACTCTGGGCTGAAGATGCCTGGCTATTCAACACTATACAAGTGATGAATTATTTGCATGGAAGCCGAGCGATGAGTAGACGTCGCTGGCGAGCTGTGGACCGAGAAGCTGTGGAAAGCCTACGTGGGGCAGTCAAAAGGACTCTTGCCCAGGACACTTGCCGATTTCTTTCTTACAGTGGGGAAGAAGTCCCAAAAATGGAAGTCCTTACAGTTGCCCAAGTTTTGCCTGCTCTTCCCCCTATAGGCCATGGTGGTTGTATCCCCGTTACAGACTGGTTGGAAGGTAATACCAAAACTTTCATGAATTCCCCAAAGGAATGCATCTGTCCAGATGTTGGACAAGGGTTGCCAAAACTTCAAGCAAAAGTGCATATTGCAGAGAAGGATAAGCAAGCCCTTTGTGAGCTCCTTTGTGAACGGGGGGTTTGCACCTGGGTCAATGAGAGTGAAGTCTTTAGGTATCGTAATCAAAGAGTGCTCAGCGGCATGTTTGGTGTTCCCAAGTCAAGTACCCTTCCTGATGGACGAGCTTGCTTGCGCTGTATAATGAACTTGATACCTAGCAACTCAACTATTGATTCAGTTGGAGGGGTGTGTCCATGAACTACCTGGTATCACACAGTATCTTAGCATCACATTGGCTGAAGGCGAGAGTATTCAGATGTTCCAGAGTGACATGGTATCGGCCTTCTACCTTTTCCGACTACCTACAGTTTGGCACAAATTCCTTTGTTTCAACATGTGCTTCGATGGAAAGCTCATAGGCAGAACTCCTGGAAATCGCTACTATCTCGCTTGCAGTGTGTTACCTATGGGATGGACTTCAGCTGTAAGTGTTATGCAGGAACTCTCGACCCAGCTACTAGTGAGATGGGGGCTAGACACGGAAAGACAGATCAAACGTACCAAACCTATACCTGGTTGGCTTACCAAGATTCTGAGAAAGGCTTCATCTGAAGGCTCCCACTGGTGGCATGTGTACTTAGATAACTTCTTTAGTGGTGAACGTATTTTGGAAGGAGAAAAGGGAATAGGAGGAGAGAAGCTCCATCTTGGAGCGGAGGCTGCCTGGGCAGACGCTAAAGTATTGTCATCAGAGAAGAAGAAGTCAACTTTCCTTACAAGTACTGGTGAGCTAGGAGCTAGATTTGATTTGATGGTAATCAACAGACTTTAGGAGCGAGCGGCGAACGTTTGATTAAGCTGTTGCAAGCCACCTCCATAGTGCTCTCGGAAACGGCGGTGCAAAGAAAGTGGCTACAAGTTATTGCCGGCCGCTGGGTACACGTCATGCAGTTCAAGCGCATGGGTATGTCCATCTTACACAAAATATGGAAATGGATCAGTGGGAAACGCCTAGGTGGACGCGGCGTATTAAAAGCTAGAGAGGAGCTTTTCATGTGTATGATGGGCATTTGTGTCTTTCACACCTTTCTAGGTAGCGGTATAAGTGATGTGGCAAGCGCCAGTGATGCGTCTAATCGAGGAGGTGCCATTGGAGCAGCTGATACCCTTACTAGTGAAGGTGAAGCCTTCATAGCCGCCTCTGAGAAATTGCAGGTTTCCCCTAATCCGAAAGTCCCTGTTCTGGTGGTGTCAATGTTTAATGGCATTGGGGCAGCATTTAGGTGCTATGATGTTCTAGGAGTCGAACCTGCAGGGCTTATTTCCTTCGAAATTTTTCCTCCAGCTAATAGGGTGTGCTCTAGAAGGTGGCCGCATGCAACATTTTGCAACGACGTGAAAGACATTGACATCAGCACAGTTAGGCAGTGGCTTTTTAGATATCCTCACATTACACAGCTGCACTTATGGGCTGGATTCCCATGCGTAGACCTCTCCTCTGTTAGGTTTGGCCGTAAAAACCTTCGGGGCAAGAACAGTGGTCTCTTCTTTGAAATCCTGCGTGTGTTGCGTTTGATTAGGGAGGTTTTTGGAAGTCGAGTCCGAGTTTTTTCTTTATCGAGAACGTCTCTTCAATGGACCCAAGCGCCGCTGAAGAAATTTCGGAAGCGCTAGGAGTACGTCCTTATAAGTTGCAATGTGCTGACGTGGTCCCAGTATCACGGCCCCGGTATTGCTGGAGCAATGCAAGCCTGAATGGGCTGCCAGGACTTGGGATTATAGAGAAAAGCTACTTCGCCGAGGTAACTATGCAAAGTCCCTTTCCTCATACTTCTCAGTGGTTACGGCCTGATTCCACTTGGGAGTATGAGTCTTCTGGAGTGGTTTTCCCTACGTGTATGAAATGTGTGGCTAAATCTGAGCCTCCCCCTGCTCTGGCAGGCATCAGTCGGTGTGACTCCCACACCATATCTAGATGGGAATGTGACGAATTCAGATACCCACCTTATCAGTATAAACCTGAGTATATCATTTGGTCTTCTCATGGATGGCGTCTTCTTGATTCACAAGAAAGAGAACTTTTGCATGGCTTCGGTTTTGATCATACCTCTCCTTGTCTTTCAGCAAGCGACATCAAGCGCAGCCTCCAGCAATATGAAGATCTAAGGTGTACTTTGGTAGGTGACTGCTTCAGCGTCTTTTCCTTGTCATATTTCCTTGGGCTGCTTTGAAAGAGTTTCTACCCGAATTTGATTATGCCCACTTGTGGAACAGAATGGGCATGGCTCCAGGTTTTTGCGCCCCCTTTTGGTCAAAAGCGCCTCTCGAGAGAAAACTCAATTATGGTCTCTACAAGCCACTCGCGACAAGCGTTAACGACTTGACAAGGCTTCTCCTAACTAAGGTAAACCATACAGGGTCGGACGTCAGGGTCACCACTGGCCAGATCATGGCTCCTAAAGCTTTCCCCCGTCAAAGTGCTTCTCCTCACTGGTGGAATTGGAAACCTATTTTTCATTCCAGATGGCAGACACAAGAACACATTAATCTTCTTGAAATGCGAGCAATCATGCTGGCTCTTAGGTGGAGAGTTTGTCACTTGAAAGAAGCCGATGTTCGTTTTTGTCACCTTACTGACAGCTATGTTTGCATGAGTGTCTTATCAAAGGGCCGCAGTAGTAGTGATATGCTCATGGTCGTTTTACGCAAAGTAGCAGCTTTCTGCCTATGTTTTGGACTACTACCTATTTTATTGCATGTCGAATCTACCGAAAATCCCACGGACGAAGCTAGTAGAGCCTAGCCATGGGTAAGTACTTTGCTGGCACCAGTGGTCGCCGCGCAAGGGCCAAACTTCGCAAGGGCCTCGCTCTTACAGAAATTGGAGTCTCGAAACCCACTCATGTTCGCTACTCCACTGCAGTGACCCAGATCTTTCGAGTGATTGAAGGAGCCACCACAATGGAGCAAATTGACGATCTCATCTCAGATTGGATTCAGGAAAAGTTCTCCAAAGGTGAACCCATCAACATTGCAGCAGATGCTCTTAGTGGCATACATCATTTTATCCCGCTCACGCGCAAGAAACTTCCAATGTCGTGGAAGGTATTCGGCATATGGCGGAAATACGAGATCCCAAGCCGTGCACCTCCGATCACTTCTGATCTGGTGCTGGCAATGTCGAGTTACCATTTCCAAAACGGAAATTTCACTTTTGGAGCCTTATTACTACTTGCCTTCCACTGTTTCGTGAGGACAGGAGAAATCTTGCAACTGAAAGTTTCCGACTTTTTGCTAGGCCCTGAAAAAGGGATCGTTAGAATTCCCCGCTCCAAAGGCGGTGTGCGTCGCAATATGGTGGAAAGCATCACCATTGAAGACACCACTGTACTTGACGCTCTTGAAGAACTTTTTGACTTGAAAAAGCCACTTGGTCTACAACGTCTTCCGTTGTGGACAGGCTCAGGGCAATCTTTTAGGGGTCTTTTCTATAAAACATGTCGTATATTTTTCGTGACACACCTTAATTTCAGGTGCTACTCCCTTAGACGGGGAGGAGCGACAGCCTATTGGCAGGCGTGCGGCTCTTTAGATAAGGTGCTGCTTCGTGGAAGGTGGCAGAGCACAGGTGTTGCTAGAATATATTTATGCGACGCCCTGAGCCAACTTCCTTCACTTAAGGCTTCGGTTGCTACAAAGCAAATGCTGCAGCAATATCTACCTTTCTTTGAGTCGCCCCAGCGCTGAGCACTGAGTCGAGCCGCAAGCGGGGAGACGTGGAAGAGACCAGACACTTGACCTCTTTTGAGTCAGTCCTGCTGTTTGGACTTCTAGAAATTCACAAAAGAAGCACATATGTGCAAGGTTCTGCTATCATGAACCAGAAATTTCTGGCATATGCCAAGTCAGATTTTTGGGAGTGCACAGAATG
This sequence comes from Breviolum minutum Mf 1.05b.01, assembly GCA_000507305.1. Classification (NCBI taxonomy): domain Eukaryota; class Dinophyceae; order Suessiales; family Symbiodiniaceae; genus Breviolum; species Breviolum minutum. The sequence goes on along the minus strand of DF242991.1, from coordinate 25,349 downwards.
CACAGTAACTCCCTCATGCACGGCACAGCAAAAGAGAATAGCTGCTGAATCCAAAAAATACAGGTGACATCACCCAAAAAAGGAGGTATATAAACTGATACATGTACCATGGAACTGTTCGATGCTTGGAATCTCAAAAGACCCGTGGATTGCCTATGATTCTTCAAACTACTTAGTGACTCAGTGTTTTCATCGTCTTTCCTGCGATGCTGATAGTACTCCCGAAAACCCAGCTGCAAAAGCCAGTGACCAGTGATTGGCGAGGCTTTGGAAATACCAGCTGCAAACATTGATGAGTTGGAGGAAGTCTATCAACAGCAGGCGGAATTTTCTGGCAGGTATCTATGGGAAGTTGTTGAGATATAAGCGAATGCAGTGTGTTTCATTGTGACGTGCCATACTGGTATGTTATAGGAAGAAAACAAGAGAAATTGCCAACAAAAGACTCTTTGACTGAAGATGATCAAGATGTTTCGACATGTTGTGGCCACAGCTGCATGTGCCCCAGGTGGTGGGTGAGGAGGATGTTTGTTTGCTGGACACAGTGACCAGAGCTGCCTTGCTCCATACTATCCGAGTTCTTTGCTCAGATGGCTCCATGTCAACAGCCACGGCTAGCTGATCCACGCCAGGATGATTCTAAAATATTATTAATATTCTGATTCCTGAAGTTTGCCCCGTTCACTTCCAATCACTGTCAATATCGATGTGTTTCTCGTTGTTTTTTTCTTTCACTCCAAGGTGCACTCAACTGATACGACATTGTGCATCAACTCATTTTTTCCATTGAGCAACTGAACTACTGAGGTCCGCTTTACGAATCAGGTCGTCTACACTTGGGTGTCTCGTATTCTTTTGGCCGTGAATCCTTTTGAGGTGGGGCTGGTGGTGGGCTTTTCATGGCTTTTCATGAACTCTGCGAAGAGACAGGGCCAAGGTTGGACAGAATATCTAGAGGTCCCAGACATCGTAGAATTAAGCATAGCTGGTTGACTAAAGCATACTGAACCAATGCACTTGAGGGGGATTTGACCTTCAAAATCCTTTCACCCCAGATTCTTGAACTCCCGAATTTGTACAGGCGCTGCCGTTGTATTCCCCTGAAGTGCTGGATCAATACAGGCCCTGGGGTCCAGGGCCGAAGCCATGGTGGGGTGACTTTCTATGAGATTTCATGGGATTCCTGGACAGGTTTGCACCTGAAGTTCGTGCCAGCGCCTTGTGATGGGGAAGCAATTTTCTCCTGGCTTTGGGGGCAAATAGGGCTAAAGTGACGTCAGATGGATAAAAATAAATCCATCAAAATCAAGCATAGTCAGATTCTTTCAGATTTGATGAGCCCAGTTTTTTTTCCATTTGTTTTTCACATGGTTATCGATCCTGCACATCTCAAAACGAAGGCCCTTCCTCCGCACATCTTTTCCATTGCTGCCGACGCTGTGCCCAATCCCTAGAGACCAGAGGAAGGACCAGGGTGCCACGAAAGCTAGTAAATTCACTGCCTTTGCACCAGGGCTAAGTTTCCCAACATGAATAGCATTGAATAGTTTCACAAGTTTGAATCATGAATTTCCGTGAAGAATCATCCAAGGTTTGCCCAAGGGGGAATGTAGCAATCGGGGGCCAAAAATGCTTTGTGAGCCCTCCCACACTTGTGTTTTCCACATGCTCGAGGTCGAATCTGCATACATCTCGGCGGCATCAGGTTGGATGGTCAAGGATGTCAAGGTAGCAGTATAGCCAACACAGTCTTAGGGATCTTGAACCCTTTTTGACGGAAAGAACATTGATTCCAGTGATATCGGATGATATCAGATGATATCAGATACCAGCAATACCTCAAGTTGGGTAGAAGCATACAGCATACATGACACCCACGCAGCTTAGTCAGTTTGTACGTTTTTGCCTGTTTCTCCAGTCATCAAAAACTCCCGAACTGGTCCTGTCACCAGGCCATTGTCATTAATGGAGAGCTGGGGCTCTGAGAGTTTGGATCCTTCAAGATGTCAATTCATGTGTAGGGCTGTGCACTGCGAAGTTTCTGCAAATGAATCATAGCAACATATGGATTATATTATATTGCAACCATGGTATGCTGTTGGGTCAGAATCAGAATCGTTGACAGATGAAGCATGATTGGGCTTACCATTAGCTGGGCCTAATATTCCCTGCTTTGTGGGTTGTTGATACCGGGTCTGACGGTATAGTCTCTATGTACTTTTGTATGTAGATGTATGTCATATGTTTTTGTTTTGATTTCTCGTATGTTGTGGTTGTATCTTCCTTGTTTGTTCCATGCTTGCAAACCGCGTGCTGTCCTTTGCTTATCCCTTGGAGTCATGAGTTTGAACCTTTCGTTACTGCTTCGGGCATTGGAATCAATACTAATCATCAACGAGCATATCTTCATCGTCATCATCGTCATCATCAATGTTGTCGCCATCATGATCATGATGATATAATATGATTATTACCTGTTTCTTCATTTCCGTCATCATCAGCAGTACATTCATCATAAACAGTGTATCCACTATTGACCTACCGAGCGCAGCCTTTTCAGCAGAGAGGTCGGGTGCCGGCAAGACAGAGTCAGCCAAGCTCATCATGTCCTTCATCGCCGAGGCCAGCCATAAAACTTAGGCCAGTGGATGCACATGGATGAACATGTTCCACATCTAAATCATCTAATTTGTCACAGTATACAATGCAATATCATAGTTATATTGTGGTTGATGTACACTTTGGGCCTGGGAGAAAGCTGCAAAGTGCAAGACTTGTAATGTTTCTGGATCGGGGGATACCAGGATACCACCCTGGTGTGCTGAACTCACAGATGAGTGTTTGTGATTTATTATCATTTCAATGAAGCGGTGGACAACGTATCCCACTTTTTCATTGAGACTGTTTGCTCAAGGCAACCAAGTCCGACAGTCACCAGTGCACCGCTCAGATCTTGCCCTGGCTGTTGCGTGTTGAGCAGTAAACAATTGAAATTCCAGGCTTGGTACTGTCGGTAGGTGGCCTCTGCAACCGTTGCAAGAGGGTCGAAAAGTCGATCAGTTGCAGTGTCACCCTGGTGAAAGTTGGCTTTCCACCCATGCTAAGGCCATCTCAGAGTTTCGAGGACAAGGTGCCTAGCAGCCAGATCTGGTCTCAAGTAGGCTCTCCTTAAATATACGACAGGGGAATATAAAATGTACAGTGGGTGTTTCATTGTATTTGCATGAGACGCCAAAATGAATATATATATATATATAACATCCTCCATCATCATCACCATCAGCATCACTCATCATCCATCATCATCACCATCACCATCACCATCATCATCATCATCATCATCATCATCATCATCATCATCATCATCATCATCATCATCATCATCAATGTGATGGCTCAGGTCCTGCGGACCAATCCAGTGATGGAGGCCTTTGGCAATGCATCACGGCTTGATTTCGGACTGGCTGGCGCTATGGGTGGCCACGTTTTTTGTTGTCAAGTTTTCAGTAAAGTTGCAAGAGGATGTCGTCGATTTGAAAAGGAACCCCTATATACCTGGGTTTTGCCTGAAGCCATTGGAAACTTACTCATAATCCTGATTTGATCAAGATTTGATTCTGAACACGCTGTTTCTCAAGAGGTATGGCGCATATGGTCACGGGGTGTACAACCGAATATTGATTTTAATATTGAAATGTTATTGATAAGGATTGCTTTCAACAGCTTCCAGCATCGTTCACGCCAAAAAAAAGATGTGCTTAAGGATGCACTGTGGATGCCACTGGTATCATCAGCATGCATCAATGATCATCTCCGAGAAACACCTTCCAGCATTCAAGGCCATGACCGTGCGCAACAACAACTCCTCGAGGTGGATGTTTTTTTGTTGCTGTTGGAACATTTCCCCGTTTTCCCTTTACCAAGCCGATGTGTTGCTTTTATTTGTCGAAAATATAGCAGAGAAGAAAATGTGAACCATAAGTTCAATATGTTTTGATTGATTTCCATGAGTTTCCAGTGAATCAAAGTTGCTCAACCTCAATTACCCCATTTCGATCATCCTTTCTGTATGATTGCGTTGTGGATTCCCTTAGGTTTGTGAAATGGTTGAATTTCCATACGCAAGATGGCCGACTAGTTGGGCCTCTTCCTCAGAATCATCGACGCAAGTGTATATTCATGTATATTCTGTATGTCTCGAGAGAGAGAGAGAAAGAGAGAGATAGGGAAACAACATAATACCATATGATATCAACAATTTGAAATGACATGTTATGTTATTTGGCATAGAGGCAAGCATTCTCCCATCATTGGGAGTTTTGCCAAACAATGGCCTGAGGTGTGATGTGCAGCAATATCTCTTGGAGGCACTTGCATTTTTTGTTTCAAACCCTCCCTGACACGTTTGGCATTGTAGCGCAGCAGTGATCACATATTGAAACCCTGTTGAATATTGCTTTGGACCACGGTGAAAACCGAGGACAATCCGGCCGAAAATGGACGTTTAATTTCAAAACCGCATTTGTTGATTGTGTTGTGTTGATCTGTTCAGGACACCCGCATTTGCAGCGTGGCGAAGGGTGAACGGTCATATCATGTCTTCTTCCAGCTCTTGCAGGCCTGCAAACATAGTAGCCGAGAGACAGACAGGAAGTACACATATACAGTATCATGTCATATATATAATATATATATATATATATGTGTGTATATCTGTGATATTCATATTGTATGCAAGTCAATGCAAATCATGTGAATATACATATATATGTACAATGCACACATTGTCACATACATATCATAGATCTACACAGAATTAATCATGTTATAATACATGACATGCAATGGCCTGGAATTTCAAACTGTTGGTTGAGCATTTTTTTGAAAGAGGCCAGAGTTTGGAGATTCAGATTCCAGATTATGAGCTTTGGTGGTTCAGACAGCCACTTCACACCACTGTTGATAGAAATCCTGCACCAGTTCATGGGTATTTTTTTAGAATCCACTATTTACAGACTTTTTCCAACATCCCACGTGGTTAGGCGGATTTTTTCCAACAACAACTAGAGTTGCCGAGGCCAGACACTCTCCAGTGCTGAAAGAATTGCAGTTGGAAGGACCAGAAGGCGGCGATCCGTGAAATTTTCTCCCCTCCCAAAAGTGCCTTTGAAGATGATGTTCCTTTTCCCAAGGTAGGATATCTTAGTGTATCAGAGGGTGAGGTGATGCACAGCATTTTACCATTCCAATGATATTGCAATGGTACCTTGATGAAAGCTTCATTGCAAAGATAAAGCCGATTTCTGAGATGACAGGCTATGCGTACACACGTGCTGGTGAATTGGTGCCTTGTTTGCAAAAGGTCGTTTCCTGTGTGACCTACTTGGATTAGGATAGTCAACAGTAACCCAATACTGAAAAAAACCTATTTGCAGGGAGTCGAACAATTGAAGATTTGGGTTTAGGATTTTTGTACTTTGTGAGCAAGTGTTGAAATAAGAACCCTTAAGATTTTCTTTTTTGTTGAAGAAAACCAAGTGATGCAATTCTCCAAGCCTTGCCAGCACAGTACATTAAACAATTGCCGACACTTAAGCATGCTTTTCTCCACCAATGTAGCACTGTCATGCCTTGTCAAGGATTTCAGATGACGTTCGTAAGAGTTTTGTTGCTGGGTGAGAGGCTAGGTGTGAATGTGAACCTCTGAATTACGTCCTTTTGCAGGGACAATGACGGCTTCTCTAAATTTCCTTGAATAGTCTTCGTATGACTTTAGGGGTGGTATCATTTGTTACCATCAATGATACAATCAGCCCATGGCTATATATTCCAGTTGGGTCATTATGTACAAACACATACATGCATATACATGTGTAAGTAGATGCATGTAGTGTATATATGTATAAATGGTTATAAATGCTACATGTAATTTCTATAGAGAGAGTGAGAGGCAGAGATTTTACTTACACAATTCACTTTTAACTCATGGATTGTTCAAAAGCCTACGCTGTTTCTGTTTGAGACGGTACCTGGCATCGATGACCTGCAAGCCTTCGAAGAATTGAAAGAGGCTTGGTTTGTGTGAGGGACAACGAATTGTTTCCAAAATGATCAAACATGATTTTCAAGGTATGGACATGTTGCATAAGTTGTTGGAAGATTTGCTTGCCTGTGTTTTTATGGATGTCTCAATGAAGTCATATCCTGTGCCAGTTGTTCTTGGGAGGGGAGATCAGTAGCAAATTGCGTATCGCTTGAAGAGCTAATTAGACGTATGACTGTTTGCCCTTGGATTGAAGTACGACTTTAAGAAGGTCTTCTAGCGTCGGGTGCGAGGTGTTCAATCTTGCGTGACCTTCCCAAAATGCCCAGAATCCAACAGTTGCCAGGCTTTAGATGCTTTGGGCATCGACAAGAGCACGCAGGTGGGGTTCTCTATGCTCCAACTGGCCTCACCCAGTTGAGAAGAAACTCCATCGAGAATTGCTGATCATGGGTGCTTATGTTCATAAGCGCGAGATAGAAGTAAAGATGACAAGAACCTTAAGAGTGAGGTTTGCTTCCTTGTCGTGATGACAATCGTTTGGAATTAAGACAAGGGAAGAGGGGATCAGATGCGTGAAGTGCAAGCCACGTATGCTTGCTAGCCCACCTCAATTGAAAGAATCAATGTCGGTCAACGAACAAACAGCCTAACCTATAGCCAAAACCCAACATTCACCAAGATGCCAGTATCATCCGGACTACCAGCTACAAACTGCTGCAATTTTGGCAAGCAGAGGTTCAGATGTGGCAATTACTGGCTGCGGTTGGATTCTGAGAAAGTGTTTTCACATTTTTCATGTGTTGCGAAGTGTTGTAGTGAAGTGAATTGCAGAGATTTTCCTGATAAACTCAGGTCTTGTGGCTTGGAAATTGCCAGGGCCTCTACAATCAAAAAAAGATTCTCTCAGTGTGGAGCTTCTCATCAACACAGCTTTCAGATGCTTTCAGAAGTTTGATCTTTAGATATCCATCCGGTTTAAGCAAACAGGGCAGCTACTGGCGATTTTGGACCCCTGACATGCCCACCTGCCATTCTCTCATTAGGTCGCTTTGCTAAAGAAGACCACCATGAAGGGCCTGGGAACCAAGAGCGACAGAAGAGAAACATAGAGAAACCAGGTGGTCATTGGTATCATTATCATTTCATGAATATACATTGAATATTTTCGAATTGGATATCATAAATGAAATATCATGAAATATCAGAATCATGAAATATCTATTTGTATACAGTAATACAAGATGTTAGGGATACAAGATGGTGGTTGGAGTTTACTGTGCCCATGGGAATCAAGTAAATTCCAAGATTGCCTTTTACCCCACATCTCATTCAGGGTGAAGTTTGAAGATGAACGACCTGTGCAACAAGCAGCCCGAATGCTTGGTTTAGAAGTCGAGGCAGAAAACCTGCTGGTTTTGATTCAATAGGCAGTTTGAAGCCAAACAAAAGCCAACCCTTGGCGGAGGAGTTGAAGAAATGCATGCTGATCCGCAAGATCACGGTAGGCAGGGATGATGTGAGGCTTGTAAGGTGCAGGCAGTTTGCAAATCGATCGCAACCAGCACAGTTCAATCTCTTATTGAGTCTGTGAGAGGCAAAGACTTGGTGGAAACACCTCAGGGAGATAAACAAGCAAAAGCTTCTCGAGATAGTCTCAGTGCCTTGGTTGGTGAGTGTAGCCGCGTAACCAATGGCAAATGTTTGACCATGGTTGAGGATTGGAATTCTGAATCTACGTCTTTGCCAACATGCGTTGTTCATATTTGTGTGTTTATGTGGCGTCCTGCATCTTATTCAAGTTCGTGAGGTAGTGTAAGCAATGACTCTCTACTTGCATCTTTTCTACACCATCCAATAATCGAATGCCATCATTTTGGGAAGCCATCAGCTGAAGTCACCTTCGGATTCCAGAGATTCATCCAGGCAAGTACATCTACGCACAGCTCTTTGCTTGGGCAGTGGAGACACTGAATCAGACACTGAAGGTGGGCTGAAACCTGGAATGTCAGACTGAAAGAACAGGTAAAGGAAAGGGTTTGTGGAAAAAATCTTGCATGTTCATGATAAATTTGTACTTGCCGCAGTCATATCAAAGCAACCAGTGATTTTGCATCATGTCAGAGGTGGTGTCATAAGTGGATGAGATTGATTTTGATTGAATAATGAGGTGTCTTTGAAGAGGTTTGAGAAATCCTTCAATAATTTCAAGAATCAGTTTGTTGCGTCCTTGAGACTTCCGAAATGCAGGTAGATTCCACTGGAAGCAAGGGTGCTTCGACCCAAGCCTTGGGCATTCTGGATATTGTTTGGGGGCCTAGTGATGCTGGCCATGCCTGGTGGAAGGCCAGAAATTTCAGGCCCCCGAAGATCGTAGACACAACGGGATGAGAGTGGTGGGACGATTGCAGTGGGATGTCATGGCATAGACCCTCAAAACGACAACAGCAGCAGAAACGCAGTGTTTTTTTTGGGCTTGGCATAACAAAGACACAGACCCATGAAGATACATAATATGAAGAGATGCGTGCCCGGCCCCCACCAGCGAGCCGAAGCAGAACGATAGAAAGAAGACGCGCCAAAACACGAACGCCCCCAAACCCTTTTCCGAGAAATATTGCATCTAGATGTCGCGCGGGGACAGAAAGCCTAAGTTTGTTTTCCAGACAGCTGTGAAACATTTTTGCAGTGCCTGCCCGTTCATACTGATAGTCACGAGTGAAGAGCAATCCTTTCCAGATTTCATGATGCCCAGGCTGGATTCGAGAGTGCCAGCCTGAGGAAAGCAATAAAAGCAACTGGGAAAAATGTTGGTTTGATTTGATTCACATTGATTTTCACATCAATTCTTCCAATGACATCACCAGAGGCTTTGAGCACAACTCCTTAGAACAGTTGCTGATCAACCTGTGTAACGTGAGCCCAGCTTGATTGCATGATCAAACGGGTTAAGCTGTACATGACACGTTTTTTGAAGAATCCAACGGATGGACGTGATAGGAACATCTCCAGCAATTCTTCAACAACTTTGTGCCTTGGCTTTATTTGTTTGAAGATACGCAGCATAATGGATGGTTGAGGAAGGAAGAAACATGGCTGTTGAAGGTATTTCGTTCAGAGTTGGAAGACTATGCCAAGGAAGGCCGGGAACTGCACATGTGTTGTCAAAGAATTTAAACCTTGGAGCAATCCAACTATGATGACCTGGAGATTCGTCACAGGCCTCACCCTGGAGTGTGAAGTAGAGTTTGTCGACAACAAAGAGGTGTTGCAGCTACTGGACGGTCGTGGAGGTGTGCTGGACGTCCTAGATGAGGAGGTGGGTGGGGTATTGGGGATGGGTGATGCCTGCTTTGTGATGTTTGCAGGAACACGACATATTTTTCATAACGACTTGTGTTTCAAAATTAAATGTTTCATAATTAATTCTGAGTCTACGATTTATAAATTTTTTTGGATCATTTGTCTCCATGAAGATGTGATTCAGCATAACCAAAATGTGTTCCCCATAGGATTGCTGCATTGTTCCTGAAAAAAGGTCGTGATGCCCAAAGCCACGGATGAGTCCTTTGCCTCAAAGTTGAAGACAGGCGAAGAAGTGATTTGGAATGAAGTTCAGACCTTACATATACGTATTATTCATGGTATGATATATGGATAGATATGAATATAGGTATACAGATAGATAGATAGATATGTGATATCCAAGTAGATATAGATAGATATTACGTGCTATTGTGATACAGAGATAGATAGACTATTTGAAGTGTATATAGAACATAGCTGTACGGGGTGTAAAAGCATCCATTACAGAAAATTATTTGAAGAGCATTCTATGTTATGACGATTGGATTTTGAAACAGCTCATCTGTCCTACAGACCATCAATCCAGATGTTCTTTGCTGAAAGGAGTTCTCCCGAATTCAAGTGCTATTTGTGCCACACATCAGCAGCAAAATGGCCGAAAATTCCCAGGAATACTCAACTGCTCAACTGTGCATTGTCTTAACAGTTTAGTAAATTTAATATTATGTCTTATCTCCTTGTTGGTATCAGAGACTCAACCCTCCCTCAAACCTGCTCCACGGCAACTTCAGTCATGAAGGTGGAACGACAGAAATACCCCTCAACTTGCTTCGCATTGAAGCCTAAGCATTTTTGTTGGTTGAGTTCCGGTACCAAATCCCCTCCACACAAAAAGTGTGCCTGCAACTCCAATTTGATAGCAAAATGGACGCCAGGGCAAACTCAGCATCCACGCTTCGTGAAACCCAAGATGGGAGGAAAACTCTTCTTTGGAGCCTTGACCTCAGTATGTCCCTGCGATCCTCCGGGACCATGTAGGGGAAGTTCTATGATGAAATCCTTGGGAACAAAGGTCAAGCACTTTGCTGGAGAGGCGACCCCACTTCATGAAGCTCATCGTAATCCACAGCAAATGTGGATGTGGATGAATTTGGTAAAGCAATGGAAAGAAACAGGATTGCTAGAGAAGATGAAGCATCCTTTTGAAAACCAGGAAGCAATCCAAATGCTGCATGCCCATTTTTGCAGGTCATGTACAACTGCGAAGGGTTCCTACAGAAAAATCTCGACAAACCGCCTGAAGACTTCATCAAGTTGATTCCTTCTTCAACGTCCATCTCTGAGTTTTCCAAGAGCTGCTTTTCGCACAATGCTTGCCTAAACCAATATGATGGGCTAGGATGGGAACTTCTTTGGTACTACCATGACAGAGGATAATCTTGCCTCGCAGTATTTTTGAGTGGTTTTACATTGTTTTATTGCACAGATGCAGTAAAAATGGAGTTCATCATCATCATCATCATCATCATCATCATCATCATCATCATCATCATCATCATCATCATCATCATCATCATCATTCTCATCATTACAAAGCGCATCAGTCTAAGGCAAGACCTCCTGAAGCTGTTGGGCAAGGAAGAGGCTGTGCCAAGTCCAGGAGCCAAAGGACGAAAACCCAAGTCGACATCAGCGAAGCGCCTCGTTTTGCTCCAGCTGTTGGAATGGTTTGGTCAACGGCTGTGGTGGTGATCTGATATGCAAAACACCAAACTGCGGTGTGGCACTGATATTAGTTGTTTTTTAAAGGTACATTCTAGCTTGGTTGCTGTAAGCACTGGACAAACTATGTCAAACTGCCTGTGTTTTTGATTTGTATGGCACTGTTGAGTTTTGAATATTTTGGATAGATTCCATATTAATTCCAACTATTTTCTTCCAACTTCAAAAAGAGCCATTGATGCATCAAAAATGCCAAGTCGTGGTCCCATCCGTTCTTGAAGGTTCCGGGTTTCTCTCCGGCAGCTGATTGGCAAGATCGATGTCTCGGACCCGCACTTTGTCCGGTGCATCAAGCCCAACCCGGAGAAGGCCGGGGTCCTTCTGTGCATTGATGTGCCATGGTCAAGGCGGTGTTTCATTCATCACAAAGCACCTTGTGGATGCCATTTGTTGCATAAAGAATTCACTGGATCGGATCTAATTGAACAGAGGTGCCGAACAAGTTCAATTCGCCATTGGCTGGAAGCTCAACGGTTTTTCTTCATGTCATGCAGCCAATCATGCTTCAAGAACTTCTACCGTAGACATGTTGTGACAAGATTTGAAAAGTGCACTTGCGCTTTGCAGACAAGTCGTGATTCATGATGATTCATAAGACTCTGACTCTTCCATATAATTTACATCAATTTACAATTTCTTACACCCAGGAATATTCCAGGCCTATCCTAGGTATATTGATCCTAACCACTCAGCTGATCCCAAGGTCTTGGAACAGCTGCTCTTCAGTGGCATTTTGGAAGCTGTGCAAATTCGACAAAAAGGCTTTGCATCCAGAGCATCCTTTGATGACTTCATCAAAAGGCCGCCGCGTTGTGTGTGTTTTCATGGTCGGGTTTGATACATTGTTTATCATGATACTTAGTGATCATTGTATATAATTTCATCGTACATTAATATTCTGTATAACCAAAAAATATGTCTCTGGCATGAGATTGACTGATTAATCGTCATGGTTTCTTTTTTTCTTCCCAAACCTCGGTAAACTCTGAATGATGACGAGGACGTTTTTCAGCATTTGGCTTGTGTCAGGTATGGTTGTATTGCTTCGAGCGACTCTGAGACTCGCAATGCCAAAGAAGCTCAGCTCAAATGGGAACCAGCCCTTTTCGATATCTGGCCTATGTTCAGCTAGGTTGCTGCCCTGGAAGCGTTTGCACGCCATTTTTGGGGAAGGGCGATGTATTCCCAAATCCTAGCACGGTCTCAGAAAAGACTAGGTTTTCTTAACAGTGCTGGCCGGTTTCGTTGCGACATAGACATCTCTGAGGACTTGGTGCTTCACTTGAAGGAGAAGTTGAAGTTGGATGCCCATGGTATGCAAGTTGGCAAGAGCAAAGTCTTCCTCAAGGACAGTGGTACACATTCCAGTGGACTCCGGGGTATGGGAGTTGATACGCCAGTTTTAGGAGGATCATGCTTTAGGATGACGGCATTGATGCAAATCCAATGGTCCTTGAAGGGACAATGCACCAGAAAAATGACAATTTGATGCATGATTCGCAACACACCCATGCTTTGGCCAAGTGAAGAGGGACCACTGCAATCATACACGCACTATCAGTTCATCAACCTGTCAGGGTGTTGTTCTGGACCAATTGGAAGCAGTGCGTGCCAAAGCGCCATCCGCTCAGTTTCAGGGAAGTTGGGCTTAGCCATACTTAGCCGCCGCCATTTGGAGCACCAACGGATCGTTGCCGAACGAGGCGCTGCAGCATGGCTTTAAGATTGCAGGCAGTTATCAGAGCAAGGCTCGGGAGCAGGAATGGAGCAACAGGGCTATGACGGCTATGAACAAAAATGTCATTGAACGATCTTTGCAGAGTATTCAAATCATACTCTCAGACTTAGAATCTGAACCAAATAAATGCTTCTCCAAATTCGAAACATCCTCGAAGCTTGATACTGCGAGCACGTGCTGGATTCCATGAAGATATCACTGATGCAGCATCGATACATCATCAAAAAGGATCGCCGTACGCGGCCAGGCGAGCCCAAAAGCTCTTTGCTGCGGCTCGGCCGGCCACTGCAGCTTTGAAAGAGTGCTTGAGGCAGGGGGAGGAGGTTGCAAAGAATGTCTCAAACATGTTTGAAGGTCAAACAACACGAAATCTCATGCCTCTAAAATGGTCCCCGACGAAACACATTGCAAAAAGTGATTAGTCTAGAATAATATATAGTCCGATGAGTATTGATTACATCTGATTAGTCCAACTGTTCTATCCCCAGCAGGCAATTTGACGACACTCAAACCAACTTTCCAAACGTCCTCAGGCGTGTGGGTTGGGAGGCCAATGCAAAGGCAGACAGGCGGGGCAGAAAAATGCAGAGGATTCGGTAGGCTGACACTCCCCTTTGGAGGATTCGAATCATATTGAATATTTGGAGCGCTTAAAAGGTTCCATTTTTATTTGATTTCATTCGAATGAAGCGATTCTATGCAGACTTGGTTTTTTAGACATGCAGATCTTTTCCATATGATCCTGTCCACCACATGATCCGGGTGAACGGGCTGAAGCGCTGGGTGGTGAAAGCACCGCGGCACCGGTTGAGAGTGAAAAAGACGTTGAGAGCACCACTAGTGGAGAAAGCTCCAGCAAAGAAGTGTCAACTCAATCAAGTGGAAGGGTGTCTAGGTTGCGGCTGGATGCATTTCTTGCTCTCGCATTTTTTTTTCAAAAACACTTGGAGAGGATTTGGGCTGTGGGACGTTCTGGGGTTTGGTCAGTGCAACTTAGCAAAACATTGACAGTCATTGAATCGTATTAAATGCTGTTGATTCTTTTTCAACTAAAAAGTCTGTCAACATCTCTTGTTCCTTGTCATGCCTTGTCCCTTTTTCCGCTTCTCCACATCAATCCCCGTCCAACTTGGCGCAGATTGGGCTGCTTGGTGGAAAAACTGAGACCCCAGGCTGGCAAGCTATAGCTCGGGATGTGGCAAGTGAAGGGTGCAGGGTGGACTAAATGGATTGAATCCCAATGAATCCCATGACTTTTGTTAGTTTTTTGCGGCCTGGTTGGTTGGCGCACCATGTTGGCCGAGCCCTGATGAGGCCAAAACCTTCTTGGCTGAACTTCAGCAAGCAGAAAGTGCTTTGTTCTTTGCTCAGAATACAGGAGAGATCAGATGGTTGAAGAGGCAATGGGTAGAACTGTGACATTATTAATCATCAAACCAGTTGTTCCAACTAGTAACAGATTTTTCCTTTCAAGTGTCGATCAGGCAGTGTCCACCAAACTTGTCTTGGCAGAATCCAGAAATTGAGACACATCGGTAGGCACAGTCAGTATAGTAGTAGAACATGGCAGAAGCAGTTTGTAAGAAGCATCCAGGTGGTGATCTGACCTTTTTGTTGCAATAGGTGCTTGGTTGATGCCATCAAACGCTAACATCCTCCAATTTCACCAAAGTTGTTCTGTGTTATGTTTTGTTGATACCAATTTTTATCATTGTGATTAACTCAATCCAAGGTGGGTCAGGTCGTGAAAATGCTGTATTTCTTAGGCTCGCCTACCCTAGCTCTCAACGTTTACGAGAGGCGTCTCAGGCCATGGGGCCATCAAAGAAATGGTGCAGTTCTGACAGGAACTGAACCAGCATTTTGAAGGGAATTGATACTCCCTGCCATTCCCTTTATGATACTATAGTAATCTATAGTAGTTCATCCATCATTTCGAAAGATCAAAGGGGTGAAGTTGAAGGGATGTTTGGCCTGGTGAGGTTTTTGTTATTTCAGTGTTTCTACAACATGCAGCACCAAAGTTGGTTAGACTTGGCCAATTTTTGTTGTTGTGGAAAAATGGCTAGGCGGTTGCTACGCAGTTGACCAAGGACGAAGACAAACACCACAGAAGAGACAGTTGATTTTCAATGAAGCAGTGACCGCTTGAGCTCAATGCAAGCAATAAAGTTCCTTCACCAAAAAGAGAAAGACCCTTCAGGCAGTTTGAAGACGAGATGGTATCAGGAAAAGTGGCAGGGGACATACGAATGGTTTGTTCTTTTCAGGAGCTTCAATGTCTTGAGCAAATGGAACGCTTGGTCTTGCCCTCGGGAGTTCTACAGACCAGAAAACCTTTGAGGTCTGTGCGATTCTGTGTGTGCATGTTCAGATCTCCCCCTCCAATCATGCTAGCAAAATATTCTATTATAGAGTTGACTTTTGATTGGAGACCATGTCTTCATATCGCATGCTGAGAATCAGTCAAAATCGCTGCAAGGGATACTGTAGCTGTTTTCCTGAGGAGAAGAGCACTGATGCCAGAGAAATGGAGAAAGTCTTGGCCAAAGCCCTGCACTTAAAGATCATGACCTCTAGGCATAAAAAATCATCAATCTTGGCGGAGATTGGATACCAGTTTTGAAGAGGGATCAAACTTGGCAACTATGACACCAAGTCGCTGATTCACCCTAGTTTTGGTGCCAGCAAAGGCAACAAGATTGAAGTTGCCAGCGACTCTCACCACAGCGCTGGACAGCCGTTGCAAGGCTGTCCGACCTTGGCAATAGTTTATAGTGCAAAGGTGCTGGGAAATTGAATTAATGGTCCAAGTCCATATTTAACAATTGTCGTGTTTAGAGTTTAAATTTTGGTTGATACCTTGCTTCATCTTTGGGAGCCTCCCATCAATTGCTATTTCTGCAGTTTCTTTTTTCTAAGTCCTAAATAAATTGGGCAACTCCCTACTGAGTTCCGTGAACGTTTCGAAACCCCAACGGTTGGGTGTTCATCCTTCCAAGATCAGAATCATTCAGAATCCATGACCAAGTTTGACAGTGCAACTAACTTGTTGTTTGAGACAGGCACTCAAAGTCCAGAGAACCTCAGAGGAGGCCAGCATGCTGCATTTGTCAAAGAATTTCTCAGGAGTACAAGAGAGTTGTAATGCAGGGTTTGACATGACCTATCATGACCTGCTTGTAGATGCCGGACCTTGCAAGTCTTTGTTGTGTCACAAAAGTCAAGGCCTCGCCGTCACCGAAACATGCTGCGGATGACTCTCCTGCCAAAGTTGCAGTAGAGGTCGCAGAGGCCTCGCGGACATCAGACCTTGTCTCAGAGGTGGCGTTTTATCATGTTCTATATAGGTGGTGGTTTCAAATAAATTTGTCATTTTCGTCCCTACCTGGGGAAATGATCCATTTTGACTAATATTTTTCAGATGGGTTGAAACCACCAACCAGTATCTCTTGATGCCCTCAACAGGAGAAGCCTCGCTTGCAGCCAGAAGTTTCGGTTTTTTCGCACTCCCAGCGCAAGGAGACGCGGATAGCAGAAGGTGTTGAGGCGAGAAAAAACATTGGTTAACGGTGGTGTTTCGTGAATGGGCTGAATATTCCTGAAAGGGAAATCATCCACTTTAAGGAATACGGGATCAGATGGATCAGATGGATAGCCATATCTTGCAAAGCGAAGAGAATGATTCCAGCATAAACGTGGCAAAATTCGCAGCAGGTATTGGTACATCGGTATATTGTAAATCCTCGCAGCACCCTGCCCTAGAACTTAGGTTAGTTGAGTGAGTTTTGAGTTTTTGGCCTGGTGTTATCGTGAAGTCGGTATCATTCGACTTCTCACATAGTCTTGAAACTGCAGGATTTCAATACATTTCAAGAAACTGTAGTCTCTTAGTGCCAATTCGGCTGGGTTTAATTGCCAAAAAGAATAATAGAAAGTTGGACTTTTGAAAATTTAAGAAGCTGCAAAATCATTGACAAATTGGGATAGATTGGGCTTTGAAACTTATTTTTTGCACCTTGGGTTGCCCTAACCCTAATTGCTACCAAAAGGCCACGACTCGTGCCTCTTCGACAGTGCCAAGAGAGGAAGACACGTCAGGGGATATGGTTGGTGTTCTTGTTCATCTCATTGACAAGTCTTCGCAGATGCTCGACTTTGGCTTGGTTGAAGGTGAATTGAGGAGGTTACTAGCTGCACGTGGTTTTACTCCGACAAAGATATCCGGATCTCCTGTGGAATGCAAGAACTTTGGGCTGTACGGTGTGCAATTCTTTGTAGCAAGACTAGATGCAACAAGAACTTGAAGATGAAAGATGTTCGAGGTAGGCAACCAAGCATCCTTGATGTCAGTACAGTACAAGGAACCAGAATCGGATCTTCCAATTTTGAGCCAAAAAAGTGCATCAAAAAATCTGGCACTCAGGAATTTGTTCGTTCCAGTGGCCACAACTCTCAAAGAACTATCCTCCCTGATGGGGAGCAGAGTTGGCGTCAAGCGCTGGAAAGACTTTGCATTCTTTCAAGCTACGAATCAAAGCGATTCCTTGAGGCAGGTGATCACATCTCGACCCTTCAAAAGTCTACAAGAATTACTATGCCAATACGTATATACTTGTTACTTTTACCATAGTAATCGTGTATTGCTACTGCGCACAAAGCCTTGTTGTGTTTAAAGTTTATTCTTTTTGTTTTCCAGCTTGGTTTTACATATTTGCTTTGCCTTCAATCGAAAGGATGCTGCCTGACATGCTGCCGGTGTCAGAGCTCATCAGCATGTGGCATCGTATCAAGGAGGCGACAAATTTACAAGGCAGAATCGGGAGTCGAAGAGAAGATTCTTCATTTCGGGTTTCTGAAGCCTCAAAAAACTATAAAAAACTTAGATTGATATAAATTGGGTGTTGATGTCGATGGTTTGATTTGACTGTGTGGGAGATGACTCACTTGCTGAGCCGTTCCAAGTTCTTTGGAATTTGTCGTTCATTGGCCGAGCTTGAATCTCCGGAAGAAGTCTGGAGATTTGTGATTTGATCAGGCCATTTGCATTGGCTGCGCCGCTTTCTTCGTCCACAGGAGAGAAGGGGTCAGAAGTTGCACGCACACATTGCTACAGTTACAAGTCATCTCCAGAAGCTTGTAGATTTTAGTGTGTTCCCATGCTCCCTATGCTCCCTACAATATGAAAATTGGGAAATTGGCCCTTCAGGGGCTCTTGTTGAAATCTGTTGAGATGTCAGAGGAGATGCTGTTGGCCGGAGATTTGCATCACGCCGCTTTGACCTTCCGACAGGTCAGAGACTAGGGCAGCAGAACGAAAAATAAGGGTATGACATTAAATGATATGGTATATACAATATATGAATATGTACTAGGTATATTAATGTGATACGATAATGTATAGGATATGTATGTCATAATGGCATTTGATATTTATAATGTCTAAGTCTATGATGTCTATGCTTAAACACATGCGTACATATTATCAATAGCGAAAGCAAATGCGGGACAGTGATTGACAGTATTGACGCATAAAAGCTTACTTGCCATGTCACCAGAACGATAAACATCTACAAACTATCTTCATCCATTTTTTGTATCAGCATCTCAAAACTCGTTGCGGCAGACAACAAAAACAATATGGCAGGCCGTGCGCAGCCACTTGGGACGTCCAGTTCCCTGCTCCTTGTTTCGCAAATAGCTCACTGGTTTGGTGCTAATTGTCAGCAGTCTTCGTACTGCCACCATCGCCATTGCCATCATCAGAATACTATCATCATATGTCATCATCGAATCGTCACCATTGTCATCATCATAATCATCATCACCATCACCATCTTCAGCAACAACAGCAACCGTACTGGATTGTTCAGTGGATGTTTGTCAGACCTTCCTTCATCGGACCAGCAAAGAAAAACCAAGGTCAAGCAGGAGCTGAGGCTGAAGAAATGGCTACAGCAGCGGCATTGATGTGGTTGGAGAGTCACTTGAAAAGCCAAGTATGGGTCAAGGAATCAACAAAAGACAAACTAAATCTTCATGAGAAAGACATCTTTTGATAGACTCGCGTGAATGAAAGTTGTTAACTGCTCTAGCCTCGGCCTTGAACTTCACGATTTTTGATATTTCCACCCCACGCAAGCCGACAGAAGCAACCCATCATATGCCTTGTTCTCCTGCAGGTTACAACCCTTCACAAAAAATCAAGGATAATGACAAGCTCGTTTGTCAGCTCCTCAAGGCTCCGGTTGTGTTGATGATACAGGGAGCCTTGAGAGGCAAAACTTGGAGTAAGTGGAATTTCAGTGAGAGTTATCCCAGGTTTGTCCATGGAAATTCTGTGGCTCCACATGCTTTATTGATGTATAATTCCAAAGGTAACAAGGAGCTATGAGCCCCTTCTCCCCCAACGACCAGGGGCAGATGAGCGGCTTGAAACCTGCGCAACAAGATGAAGTGCGAAAGAAACTCCTGGCCCAGGCATGTAGGAATCCTGCTGGAACAGTGAGAAATTCAGGCTGAATGAGTTGGGTTGGATAGAACAGATTGATAAATATGCTCCTAACATCTCCTAAGTATATAGAAAAGAGATTCATCATGATTGCCCAATGCTAGTTGAACTTTGTTCGTTTCGTATCCGCGGTGAAGGTCCATGACATGCGGGCAGAATTTGGACCTCGCATCCCTCAACTTCAGCGCATGACGCGCGCTTTTGTGCTGATGTCTCTTGACATGAAGATAGGTGGAAGCTGGTGGCTGTCATCATCCATAGTTCTTTCTGCTGAAAAGTCTAAAGTCTAAAGTGTAAAGCTGCTTTTTGGTTAGCCACGTGAGTACGTTATGAATGTCAAGATGGTTGAAATTCAGCAGCATGATTGTTTGATACGGCTGCATGATGTTGTTTGTTATAGGCTCAATCTCATCAAATATTCATAATGTGATATGAGCTCATAGGATAAATGTGTTCGTTCCATGGCCATGATGTCACCAACCTCAATCATCGCTCAACCATAGATGTTCCCGACTTTGGTGGCCAGGCGACGTGTTCCTTTCTTTGGTGCTCACCGCTGGCCAGCAAAAGTCATTGCTCCAGCCAAAGTTCCTTGGCTTAGCAAAACACCCTGGCACTACCGAAAGGTTGTTAGCTTCGTTATGAGATTCTTGTTGGGTCTAAGAAACGTATGGCGGGAAAGATGGTAGAAATGGTTACACCAAAATCACTCAGCTTGGGTCCAAAAGTAGCATTGGCCAAATGGGTGTTTCACTCACTTTGGATGGGGTGTGACCCTGCAGGATCGGAAGTGCTAAGTGGAGTGACCTCACCAATGTAGATTTCACTCCCGTACACCAATGTCTGAATCTACCTGTTGCAGATTCAGCTACGTTGTAGGCGTTTTTGTTGATGCCATGCTACGCTGAAGTATCGAGGTAGCTGAAAAATTGGATCAAGATGCTTCTCAAAGTGCCTTGCATGTGGCTTCTAACAGGAATTGTGTAAGAAATAAGCAGTTTTATGAAAAAGTTAGCAACTACCCCCCAGTGGGTTTAATTTCTATTGGTTGGGAGAAAGTCCTGTCAGCTGCAGATTTCAACTTAGATGTCAGCATTGCTTGATGTAGATGTTGCAAACTTAAACTGGTTGCCACTGCAATTCTGCTGCTCTGCAGATTGCATGGTGTAATTGCTGCTCCACAAATTGTGTGTGCGGCATTAGCATTGATTTAACGACAAACGTGATTGGATGTTTTTTAGATCCGAAGTCAATATGGGTTGAGTTATGCTGCCTTTTTCTGTATGTGTTTGCCAGGTTAGTAGTGGGCAATCCGTGGTCAATAACCCGCCCGATCGGTTGCTTGGCAAATGTGCGAAGATCCTTTGTTGACTTGCTGGCCCCTCAAAAGCTGTTAGTTTGTTTGATATAACACAGATCAACATGATAAGCTTAAACAAAAATGAATAGAAAATAAATAAAAATGGTTCATGTGTTGTCAAAGGATCTAGGTGTGATGGAGCCCGTTTCTTAGGTGTGGAATTAAGCATGCTCGATACGTTCACCTGATAGAAGGCTGGCAAGCTGTTCAGGTTTTTGGCCGTGCATGCGCGGCAAAGCGAACCCGATGTTTGGGTCTTTGTGGATACGCATGGCTTGCACCTGGCACCAGCCATGTCCAGTCGTCTCTCGGACAAAAACAACGTAGGTCAACAGATGTCTTCGGTTGAGTGTTTAGTTGAGAAAGGGATTTTGTGGATGTGCCGAGTTTTTTGGTGGGGAGGGAGTCAGACTCGCAACTTGTATCCTGCATCAAGAAACTGGAGCAGATAGGTGATTTTGTTTGAAATCAGCAAAGATCAGATCTCCAATTGCAGCTTGCAGTGGTGCAGCTGTGGGGTTGGATCCACTCTTATGATCTTGGAAGAATAAGTGCACCTTTTGCCATGCTCCTAGCCACTTCACTCACACATGGGCCAGTCCGACACTGAGATACGAATGGAGCAGCACAGTGGAGTTTCCACTTTCAAGCAGAGGGCACGCCCAGCATGCCCGCCTGGCCATATTGAAAGGGATGATCATCCACTCTTTGCAATTAGATGTGTACAATGTGACTGTGACTAGACATCAGATAGAGTACAATTCCCTCAAGATCCCGACATCATGTGACATCCAATTCTAAATGATGCTTGACTCTTAACATCTTTGACCCCATTTTTGGTTTGGAAAGGATGGCGTCCGAGTTACGCTACTCTCCAGTTGTATCCATTTGCCGACATCATCAATATTCCAGGGGAGGGCCGTTTCAGTTTCAAATGTCGCACCAGGCATTCAAGCGACACTCGCAGCAGCGGTTGTTGGACACCGGGAACGGCAGCGTTCCCTGGGTGCATCAAGACCAAAAAATGATGAACGTGATTCGGATGTTTCACCTATTTTTACCTTTAGTGATTAGTGAAGAACCCAAGAACAAGAAAAGATATAAGAAATAGGGAAAATCGCGGCCTACAGTTTACCTGCCAAGTCAGGAAGTCCGACGACCCACTTCTGCTGGCGCCAAAAATGAATGAAGGAATTTATGATTTTGGAGTTTTGGAGCAAACATGCAACAATGCCCTTACTCATTATGGACTCCAACATGTGCGATTTTTAGAAACTAGGGATTCTTGACATTTCATGTTATGGTTTGTTGATCTACTAGCGGTGCCCTTCTGTCAAGCTTTGTCATACAAGGTTACCAATTTGATGTGCATGAATACTGCAACAAGTACATGTCTACATATATTTTATTGTCGACGTTGCCCTGTATTACAGACGCTACAGATCCAAAGTTTGGTTCTGTAAGTTTAGAGCACTCAATCATCATCGGGATTGTTAGTTTTAATCAGACAACCTCGCGAAATGCAAGATATATTTTTGGCCAAGGTCTTGAAAATAATGTTGCAAAAAGATTGTTCAGGATTTCTTCAATCGTACCATAGCTGTTTACAAGGTCACGGCGCCGGTCAATGACAAATGAGAGTACCATCAGCGACGACGGAGACTCGGAAAAATCAGGGGAGGTTTCTTGAACTGTGTTGAAACACCCATGGCCCATGATTGTGTTTCTACATGGGGGGGTGTTCTTACCTTCATTCATCGCGGCCCCAACAATCCATGGCGATGCCAACTGTACTGAGGTGCTGCTTCTACCGCATCCAGCGGTCGGCGGAATATCCGGATGTACAAACAAGTTGGTCGCCTCCTGCGCTACTCAGTGATGCATAGTGGAAGATGGTTGAGTTGGTAATTTTGTTATGCATGTGAAAGAAATATTAGAAGAATTATTGTAGATGATTTGTTTTCTTAATGGGCAGCTTGAGGTCCTAAAATCTTGTAAAAACGTCCATGTATCAACATGTCAACATGTAAGTAGTATTTTGTGGCTCCGAGGCTGGGGGGCAAAACCGGGTGTCCTACAAATTGTTGTGCAACTTGACTGCAAGTTGTTGGAAGAAACTCGGGCCCCCGCAGGCGGATCATATCATATATCATATATTACTGTCACATATAAAATATTTTATAACTATTTATTACGAAAGCCAGCCGGTAGGCTAGGCGTAGTTTCACCTTGCGAACGAAGTGAGAATAAGGAGGGGGTGTGGGGGAGGGGGGTGGTTGACACAGGGGCCTTTTTTGGCAGAAATAGAAGGTGTTTAGGGTGCCGGTTTTGAGTGTCTGGCAGCCGTTTGTACCACTAGGCAATTTTGGTACGGTGCGTTG
>DF242990.1:0-46886 GCA_000507305.1 Breviolum minutum Mf 1.05b.01 | reverse complement strand
CCAGAATCAGTCAGTCAGTCAGTCATGCAGTCATGCAGTCAATCAGTCAGTCAGTCAGTCAGTCAGTCAGTCAGTCAGTCAGTCAGGCAGGCAGGCAGGCAGTCAGTCAGTCAATAGGTCAGTTCATCACTTAGGCAATTACTCAGTTAATCGGGCAGTCAATCAGTCAATTAGTCAGCTAGCTAGTTAGTCAGTTGGTCAATGTTTTTGCTTTGACATCCGTCACTCACAGCAATCAATCTCTCCTATACGTTTCCTATTCTTGAAACTTCCGCCACCGCCTTGTGCGGTACTACTGGTATCTAATGAATCTAATGTTCTTTCCTTGCAGACCTACGCAATTGCACGGACTTGACAATACTTCACACTTTGCAGCTCCAGTGCATGACCTTACAATCAAAACAAGTTCAACCATTTGTTCTCAATCCCTCTATTTTGCATGAAACTTGTCCTCATTCCTGTTGTAGGATCTTTGTAGGTTTTCTTGCTAAGACCTGCGCCACCACCCCTGGATGCTTCCTTTTTATCTGTCAGCCAACTGAGATTGCAGGAATGCTTCGCGTTCTGGAGAGAACTCAAGCACTTTGCAAGAGCTTTTGGGCCAAGAATCAAATCAAAATGAAATTCCTGCAACATTTCCCATGCACATGTTTGTATTTATGCGTTTCTTCTGCATCCCTTGAATACACCACAGATCGACAATCTTGTCACACAATTTCAGAGTTCAAAGGAACGGATTTCGGGAGACGTCGTCGTTTTCTCCTGCGTCGCTTCTGTATCCTCCAGATCATGGGACCAAGATCCCATCTGGACTCCATGTGGTCGCAGTTCGCATGGGACACGTCAGATACGACGAAGGAACCTCGCCGAGTTGCACGCGCCAAGGACATGGAAAACATCAAAGAGGAACTACACACAGGACCTTGGCACACAGAATTGCGGACGGAATGCACACAGGGCTAGTTCAGGTCCAATCAGCAAAGGACCTTAACGAATCGCAGCGGTATCTCTCAGGACATTGCATGGTGAATGGAGCGAAATTGGAATTTCACCCAATGTTACGCAGCATCATCAGTCGAGAACAATTTTCTATGACCAAGGCCCTTCGTGGCACCGCTTGAAATACATCTGCAGCAGGATTGCAAGTGTTGCGCACCCGCCTTGGGTGTAGCGATTTGAGCCACAATTGGGCCAAATAACACCCTGCTAGCTGTTGGCTGTCTCACAGTTGTCATTCTTGCGCAGTCGTATTTGCTGTAAAGGTCTGGGCTCAAATGGATCAAATGGGCTAAATGAGAAGCACAGCTTGGAAGAATATTTTGGCACCTTGCTTTTACAACTTCAACAGTCGCACCCGCTTGAATTGGCAAGACTAGGGTGGCTCCCAAGACAAGAAAAACTACCACTGCATGGTGGCTGGTATCGAACCGGAACAGTATGCCACTGGCCATGAAATGTCAAATCAACGATCAGAAAAGTAGAGCTTCCCCAACACAAACCTGGATCGCCCTGAAAAAACTGGTGCAACATCGCGTCTTCACTTTTCTGCAATGCACAATGACAAGCTCTTGAGACCATTTTGAACCATGGTAGCTGGTGGCTGTCCCACAGTTTTTGATTCTTGCGAATCTGCCTTTGCTGTCGAGATCTCAGCTCAAATGGGCTAAATAACAAGCACAGCTTGGAATCCAATTGTCGCACCTTGCCCGTACAACTTCAACACTCTGGGCAAAACCAGTGTGGCTCCGAAGGAAAGCAAAACTACCACTGCGTGGGGGCTGGCGTGGAAAACAGATCTGCCACTGGCCATGAAACGTCAAATCAACAATGAGGAAACCGAGATCTTCCCCAATTCAAACATGGATCGCTTGGGGAAAACTGGTACAACTTCGGAGCTTCACTTTTCTGCAATGCACAAGCTCTATTGAAGACCATTTTAAACCATGGTAGCTGGCGACTGTCCCACAGTTCTGATTCTTGTGCATCCGTATTTGCTGCAAAGATCTGGGCTCAAATGGGCTAAATAACAAGCACAGCTTGGAAGAACAATTGTGGCGCCTTGCCAGTACAACTTCAACACTCTGGGCAAAACCCGTGTGGCTCCGAAGAAAAGCAAAACTACCACTGCAAGGTGGCTGGCGTGGAAAACAGATCTGCCACTGGCCATGAAACGTCAAATCAACAATGAGGAAACCGAGATCTTCCCCAATTCAAACATGGATCGCTTGGGGAAAACTGGTACAACTTCGGAGCTTCACTTTTCTGCAATGCACAAGCTCTATTGAAGACCATTTTAAACCATGGTAGCTGGCGACTGTCCCACAGTTCTGATTCTTGTGCATCCGTATTTGCTGCAAAGATCTGGGCTCAAATGGGCTAAATAACAAGCACAGCTTGGAAGAACAATTGTGGCGCCTTGCCAGTACAACTTCAACACTCTGGGCAAAACCCGTGTGGCTCCGAAGAAAAGCAAAACTACCACTGCAAGGTGGCTGGCGTGGAAAACAGATCTGCCACTGGCCATGAAACGTCAAATCAACAATGAGGAAACCGAGATCTTCCCCAATTCAAACATGGATCGCTTGGGGAAAACTGGTACAACTTCGGAGCTTCACTTTTCTGCAATGCACAAGCTCTATTGAAGACCATTTTAAACCATGGTAGCTGGCGACTGTCCCACAGTTCTGATTCTTGTGCATCCGTATTTGCTGCAAAGATCTGGGCTCAAATGGGCTAAATAACAAGCACAGCTTGGAAGAACAATTGTGGCGCCTTGCCAGTACAACTTCAACACTCTGGGCAAAACCCGTGTGGCTCCGAAGAAAAGCAAAACTACCACTGCAAGGTGGCTGGCGTGGAAAACAGATCTGCCACTGGCCATGAAACGTCAAATCAACAATGAGGAAACCGAGATCTTCCCCAATTCAAACATGGATCGCTTGGGGAAAACTGGTACAACTTCGGAGCTTCACTTTTCTGCAATGCACAAGCTCTATTGAAGACCATTTTAAACCATGGTAGCTGGCGACTGTCCCACAGTTCTGATTCTTGTGCATCCGTATTTGCTGCAAAGATCTGGGCTCAAATGGGCTAAATAACAAGCACAGCTTGGAAGAACAATTGTGGCGCCTTGCCAGTACAACTTCAACACTCTGGGCAAAACCCGTGTGGCTCCGAAGAAAAGCAAAACTACCACTGCAAGGTGGCTGGCGTGGAAAACAGATCTGCCACTGGCCATGAAACGTCAAATCAACAATGAGGAANGAGTTTGCACCCTGGGACCTTAGTAAGGCCCACATCTTAGTGTCAACCCCTGCTCCGCTTTCTTCCTCGCAGCAACACTGCGGATGCCAGATATACAACTCCGGAACGTCTGGTACTCAGACTCCAAAAACATTGGACCTTCCGCTCGTCAATTTTGAGTTGCATCTGTCAAGTCTTTACCCACAAGCTTGATCCTGGCATTCCAATCAAGTTGACAGCTGAAGAGTCATGAAGAGTCCACCCACTCAAGCTTTGCGCCTTGGCATCTTGTCTCAAACCCACAAAACCATCACAATTCATCAATGTAGTTGCTATACCCCAACTCTGGGTCTGGCAAAGTTTGGTCTTTAGCGGCAAAGTGTAGTCGTTTGTAAAGACCAAACAAAGCCTACCTAGAACTGCGATCCAGAAGTAGTTTCAAGTTATTTTTGAAATAACTGGCTATTTGGCGATAAAATAAGATTTTTTGGTTCGTACGATTTTATCCGTTTGGACCTTCGTGGGAGAATTACACGCACCATATAACTACATGCCAATGGACGAAAATATCCGTATCCTACGATTTGTTCCGTTCATGACTGTAAATTTCCCAATTTGCATGAAACAGCCTCTTTTCTGAAAAGTACCTTGAAATTGTTAGGGTATTGAAGTTCCAGGTAGTCTTTGACCTCCAGGGTAGAGAAAAACAGCCTGCGGGCGAAATTCCCAATTCGGGCGAAACTTTTAGACGACAGGAAAATGGAACTGCATTTTGCATTTTCCCATTTTTTCGAGAAAAAAAACTCAGGCGAAACTTGGTGTAATTCAGGCGTAATTAGGTGTGAATCGGGCGAAACTTCCCGTACCACTTTTTTTTTGAGGGGTTTCATCTTAGAAATATCCTGCGGGTGAATTTGGCCAAAATGGCTTCAGGCGTAATTTTTGGCCCCGAGCGAATTTTTCAGCTTTGGGCGGAATAATCAGTCTGAATTGATTCGGGCTGAAATTACAGCCTGCGGAAGGCCTAGGTATGCCATTGGCCATGAAATGTCAACATTCAAAAGATTGTCGGATGTAAGTTGACGTAATGATGTTTCTTTCAAGTGAGCGTAGGCAGAAGAGCTTTTCTGCTCCCATCGTTGGATTGTCGGCATGCTCACGCTTTGCTGCCGACACTACTGATACTACTACTGATTTCAAACCTAAATGCCCCTCAATATTTCAATGGCTAAGTATCCATATGAATATGCTTCTTTGGCATCATGGCTGCAGCCAAGGTGGGTTGTAGAAGCTCCTGCACAAGATCAAAGTCTCAGGCTGAGAAGGGCGAAAGTTACACGAGCAGAAACCCTGACATGAACTAATTTACAGCACATTTTGTGTCGCAGGGATGACGTTGCAAATTGACATCTCAGTCTTGTAATTGCAGAAACCTGAGCATATGCTTGCCCACTGGCCTGTGTGTGACCTCCTGTCCAAACATCATCGTGCGATGGTGCTCCCAGCCTGATCGGTCGTCACGTGTCCCAAAATACAGAGGAAAACACCAAAGTTGATCATGCCATTTCATAGACTTTGGCCCAAACATTACATCGAAAATCATCGAAATGCCAGAAAAAAAACTCCCAAATAGAATGCGTTCTTTTACATGATAACATGTGAAATATTCCGACTATTCCCATGATGTTTGCAGCCACAAATTCCTCGAGAAACCAACATTTCTTTGTGTCGTTGTCCAGCTGCAAAACATCAGTGATGAGATAGTGATGAGTCTGTGAATATCGGCGATGTTGGATAATCTCGCGATGGATCCCCCCGCCATTTCTTGCCACGAAGATCAATTTCCACATGTCGTAAAACAGATCAACACAACGAGGAAATGGCATTTTTTTCACCTGCCGAACGCCACCATAGGCCACCAATGTCTGGGTTTCCACACTTTGAGAACGTGGCCTAAAAGCTTTCCGCAGTTGCGATAAGTGCAAGATTTCTGGTTTACCTATGACAAAATATGAAATCATCAAGTGAAATCATGACAAACATGTTTTTTTGAAAATTGCATGTGAAAAACCCAGAAGTCATGTTTACAACGAAGTGCTAAGCTCAAAACCTTTGATCCTATATACAAGAACCAGTTAGTCTGCTGGGTTTGGGCTGGGACATGTCAAATATGTCTTCTACAATGATCATCCATTTCTGGCTTCCAAAGTAAAACCCAAGACTTTGCCAATGTTTTGAAGTCTGACGTTTCTGCAACCCTCCCATTTCAGAGAAGCCTCAGGAAACTCAACCAGTTTTACGCTGCTAGTGTTTGCTGATAGACATCTACCCCAGCGTGTTTTCAAACAGCTGGACATGCTGCGGAAACTGCTACTACTACTGCTGCCACCATTACTGCTGCTGCTACTGCTACTCCTACTGACTCCTACTGCTACCCCTACTGCTACTACTCCTACCACTTCTTCTACTAACACTTCTGGTACTACTACTATTCCTACCTCTACCTCTACACTACCACTACCAACCGCTACTGCTACTGCTACTGGTACTGCTACTGCCACTGCTAACTGCACTTCCTATTCTACTCTTACTCCCACTCCCACTCCTACTCTTCTTCCTACTACTCCTACTCCTACTACCAACACCACAACCAGTTCCACAGCACCAGCAAGGTGCAAATGATATTGCAGCATTTCCGACTTCTACGAAGCGCTTCTTTTTTTTTGCCCCGGAGCCTGGTCTCTCATCCTTCAAAGACGGCGGTTTCGTGCATTGAGATCGAGCCATGGTGGCCTGCATGATCGAGGATTGGATGCAGTGTTTGGCAATCGCTTCACAAGAAACTTGGAAGCTTCTGAAAGGCAAAAAGGCGCCACCAACAAAAGCACATCTAAAAAACATGATGGGTTTCCCACCCCCACCGGTTGGAAGATGCCCCCAAGTTGGCCAAAAAATACTTCAGATCTGACTTTTCATCTTTTTTTCCGGAGCTTTTAGGGCGAATCGTCGAAACAGCGAGCTGACACGCGCCGAACCAGAGACATCTGCTACTCAACTCTTGAAACACATAGAGGAATTACACTCCCTAAAACCAACTGTTCGCCCCTGAAAATAGGGCATCCCAAAAGGTTAAATAGTAGTCCAACAACCATCCATTTTCAGGGGCGAAAATGAATAGTTTCAGGGTGGATAGATAGACATCTTCTGTGAAGCTGTCTCAAAAAAAAAATCTAAAGTCTCAAAGTTGTTTTTGTTGGGAGTGGCTTAACAAACTTCTCAAAAAAAGGGTGACACTTTGGCCATCCCATTGATCTACATCCACTTGGATGAAACAGCTTTTCCAAGGGGCATCACCAGCCTTGTTCCGTTTGATCCATGACGAATTGCGCTACTTCTTCCATCTCCTTCTGGGACAAACGGTTGGTAAACCCAGGCATTGAACCTTTTCCTTTAGCCACGATGTCCACATTTTGTTGGAAGGTCTTTAGGGAATTCACTCCACCACTGTGGCAAGCTGCACAAGAAGATTCCTGACACCACAGTGAAATCACAGAAATCAGATGCCAGTCATGGTAATCATTAAGAAAATGGACTATTTATAAGCTTTTGTGGTCCTAACTGGGTCCTTTCCAGATGGGAAGTGGGTCTTTGATCTTTCATCAACTTTGATCAGATAATCCCACTGATGTTGCAACAGCTTTCATAAGATGGCCATACTTTCTAATACAACATGTTTTGATGATGCCACTGTCTAATGCAACAGTTTTGAAAAGATGGTCCCACTTATGTGTTGAAAGATTTTGGTGATCCATTTGTAATCCATTGGTGATACTTGGGCAGCTTTATTAATATGCTTCGAAGTAATCCCACTGATGATTCAACACCTTTTGAAAAGATGGTCCCACTTGTGTTCTAACCCCTTTCATTTAATGATCTCAGAACAACTTTCTTTGATAAATCAATCCCACGCATGATTAAACAGCTCTAAGGGGAAAAGTTTGGTGGTAGTGTTGGTAGTGGTGGTGGTGGTGGTGGTGGTGGTGGTGGTGGTTGGGGTGGCTGCTGCCGCTTTGACCTTTTTCCTCAAGCAGCATTGCCATCGTTTTCCACTTTTGGAGGCTTGGATGCAATATTTGCCCTGCATCCATCAAACCACTATAGATATTTTACAAAAACTTGGCAGCCAATGGGTGTTCCTCCAACCCATTCTCCTGAATCCACCTTGGCCATTCCACAGGTTGTATACAAAAAAAAAGTATATACCCATGGACAAACACATCACTGATGCATATATAGACAAAAACATGCTGGCAAGTTGCTTCTTACGGTGAGCTTGAGCATGGAGTCGGCGATCCTCACCTTCCATTCCCACAGTCTTGGCATACTTCCAACCAATAGAGTAGACCTGAGTTGCATGGAAACAAAGGTGCTGTTTAAGACACTGATGAAAAAGCTAGAGCTATACACATTCTTTTTGGGGTGCTGTTTAAGACACTGATGAAACAGCTACAGCTATACACATTCTTTGCATGATGCTAATTTCATGGCAAAGTCACGGAGTGCAACTTTTTGCGAAGCGTTTCTTCTTCATCGTCAGCTTCAAGGGCAGGTGGTGCCATGGGTTCCTCAGGCTTTTCTTCCTTACGTTTCTTCTCTTGATCCTTCTTCTTTCGGTCATCCTTCTTTGCCTTCTCCAAAGCCTTCTGCTTCTTCTTATCTTGTTCTTCCCTTTTCTTTTGCTTCTCCTCATGCATCTTATCTTGTTGCTTCTCCAAACCGGTCTTCCCTTTTCTCTTCTCCTTAGCCATCTCCTGCGGTTGCTTCTCCTCATCGGTCACGTTCACTTTCTTTGTTTTCTTCACCTTCTTGGATAGCTTTGTGTTCTTCCGCTTTGGAGCTGCATCTCTTGTAGCCTTGCTTTTCTTCGCAGCCTTAAGCACTCCGCGTCCTTTGGAGAGCCTCTTAAGCCGCTGTCCCAATCTCTTTGGTGCTGGTGCCAAAACTTCAAGTTCTGGTGAGCTCTCCTCACCTTCCTTTGCTTCCACCTCTTCTTTAGCTTCCACCTCCATGTTCTCATTGAGATGGCCCAACGGGCTTTCATCCTTCTGGCTTTCATCCAACTCTGTCTCCACCTCCTCCTTGGCAACTTCAGACTTCACATCCTTGGTGGTCTCACCTTGTGCAACTTCAGACTTCACCTCCTTGGTGGTCTCACCTTGTGCAACTTCAGACTTCACCTCGGCTGTGTCCTGGGTGGTCGGCTTCACCTCCTCATTGCCATTCTCTACGACCACCTGGCATGGTCGTGGTTGAAAAAGACGTTGAAGCTCTTGTAAATCTCTGCGAATGTTTGTACCCATCTCATCCACATGTTCTTTTGCAATTCTTCGGAAACCAGTTTCTTTCATCAAGTGTTTCAGTTCTTTGAAGTCCTCACAAATGGATGCCTGAGAAGCATTGAAGAAATCAATGTTGTCAGCACCAGCTGCAGCGAGATCCTGAGCACGATAGCAATAACATAAAAGATCCAACACCCAGAGTGATTGCACAAATTGATTGCACAAACACCTAGAAAAGTGTCAGTGGATTTTTGCGTGCATTCAATCATGGCACTTGTTTCTTCTTATACCCATGTCTCCCCCACATCATTAAATTGGGCAAGCTGCTTCAGACGCAGCCCAATCCACAGGAACCTCCGTTTGATTTCTTTATACAATTTGGTATTTGATCAATACAAAAAAAGACTTGCATCAATCATCAAATGCATTGAGTGAAACAACAAACAAGTCTACATGCCGGCGAGATGCAGCAAGCTCAGGAATTTCATGTGGCAGCGCCATGGCAGCCATTTCCTTCAGAGGTGGCAGGGTTGAGGGATGACTGGATGATGGCAATTGGCACTTGGATGATTGGAAAAAAAAACTAGCCAAGAAGCCTTTGATCCAGAGTTTGGTGGTGATGGTGTGGCTGGAAATTCTGAATAGATCCCCAGCTGGTTGTCAGGAAAGAGCTCCGGGTTCATGTAGCCATCTCCCCTCAGTGGCAGGTTTTGTTGATAAGATAATGTCCTGGGAAGAGGCAAGCATTGTCAGTATTCAACTTATAAATTTTCAACATACTAAAGCCAAGGGACATCATCCCCAAATCTGGTGTATCACCACCAGTCATAGATGCATCACCACCGGTCTCCTGTAAAGAAAGGTCTCAGGAAGGAAAAAGGATTTTGAGACACAACACAGTGAAAAGCACAATGGATGGGCTCCTCACAAAACTCATGCCTCCTCGTAGCTGCTGGTTTTTTCTGTGAGCGTGCTTTAGCTGATGGCCGTTTGATAGTCTTACCTCCAGACCTCAAATCTGCAGGAATATCACTTTCAGAGACCCCACCAGTAGGGCCATCATCATCAGCTTCATCATCATCATCAGCCCCTTCCATAAGAGGAGCATACTCTTCTTCAGAAGCAGCGGGACGTTTCATAGATGGCCGCTTTTTGGGAACAACATCCCCAGCAGACCCTGCAGCAGATCCCCCAGCAGATCCAGCTTGGGAAGATGTATCCGATTGTTGAACTGGAGCAGGGAGTTTGTGATGTCCTTACAAGAAGAATTGGCTTATGATACCTTACCCATGATTCAACACCACAAGAAACAATAGCGGTCAGTCCTGCATTTGATCCACTCGATGCAGGGGCTGGAGCTGGCAAAGCTTTGGCTGCCGACGCAGGTGCCCTTGCCGAAGGGGGTCTTGGTGGTGTAAATCTCGGAGCCGGTAAAGCATCAGAAGACAGCAGCCGCTGCAAATTGAATGCCTTAGAGATGCAAATCAAATGCATTAGAGATGAAACAGCTTGAATGACTTCAAAGCTTTAAACTACTAATTTTAATTCAAGGTGAGGTGCAGGAGGGCGGAAGGTAGCCGTCAGTGGAACTTCTGCCACACTATCATCATCACTTCGATCCAGTGACATTGGTTGCCTTACTACCTGTTGCCCCCTTTCAGGGCAAGCAAAGAGTTTTGAATCCTAAAACGCTGAGTCCAAAAAAGAAGAATAGTTAGTGTGACACTTAACACGAAAGGGTAGGTTGCATGCAGACGCTTGCAAACACAAATCTCCAAGTTGCAGCAAGTCACATTTTTTCAGATAAGACATATCAATGCCATCACAATAGCCAAGCAACACGATGTTGCATCAATCAGCCAAAAGATGTGTGCTTTGGATTTTTTGCAACCAAGAACATCTCATTACAGTATCATCATTTGAGTATCTACGTAATTCTCTAGCAGATCATCTTAACTAATATCATATCATAAATCCCAAGCTCACATATGTAGTTCGCACACTTGCAGCAAGTGTCCATACGCTCCAAAAAAAAAACCTGCTGACCAAGCCAAATGTTTTTTCAAGAAAGATGTTAATCCCAAATACTCAGACTCACTTCAATGTTTGTTTTCTCAAATTTTCACATTCCTCAAAATGATGGCAATGGTTTCCACAGCAGGGGTTCGCAGTGAACCATGTGATTCACATAAGACGCAATGTTTCCTCCTTCACATCAATTTGTGTTCCCAAACATAGGATAGGACGAAGGGGAGTGATGACTTTCAGTCCCTCTGTACTGCTGCAATCCAACCTGCAACAAGGAAAAATTGGGAAGCGTTTGCAAATTGATGATGTATGTATTAGCCCTCAGTAAATATTCATAAAATCCAAACTGACAGAGATCCTTTCCAAACCAAAAACAAAGCAGTTGTCAAGAAACCTGCAACGCCATCCGATCTTGAAAGTATCCGAACAAGTTTTGATCTTCGACACATTGATCCAGGATCCAAAGTTCTTAGTGGTGATTGACACCGAATCCTTTGTTTTCTTTTGTTTCTTCACCTTTGGCTGCGGTGGGTCATCCATAATGAACACAATGGGTTTCACATTGGTGCACTTGTCATCCTGCAGCTTGTGGTGTGACACCTCCAGTTTTGCCTCAGGAAACAGCCACAGTTTTGATTGGTGTTTCCTCCACAGTTTTGATGTGGTTCCTTCACAGTTTTGGTTTGTGTTTTCAAATTCAAGAAGCAAGTATAGCCAAGACACCTCACCGGCATCTTGAAGATCAGCAATCATACTTTGGAGGGTGACAGGGGTTTCCAAATTTTCTATACCCAGAAGATGCTCCGGGAGATTCTTCTTTTCCAACAAAACCAGCGACTCATTCATCACATTGAAAGAGATCCAGCGTCCTGCCGGATCTTGGAACACTTCTTTTGCTTCCTTAGTTGGTCAATCAAACCCAAAGTGATATTGATCGTTGATTTTTTTTATCAGTGGTTCACAAATCAAACGTTATGTAACACATTTTTTATTTGGTGACCAAGCAGTGTCCTGTAAAACTTGTTCATTGATATTCAAATTATTTGTTGGTGTTTTTGCATTAGCTGACCAGGCAAATTGAGAATGTTTGCTGATGAAATTTATAATGGAACAGTGTCAAATAGCCAAGATGCATTGCCATCCCTCCATTCTCCTGTTCCAAAGGAGCACCTGAGAAGGTGATACATGATATCAAATCGTAAATAATCAATACTCAATCATGGTGAAGTTACCACATTGCCATGTTCTTGCAACAGCAGTTCATTCAGTTTTTTGATGTTTTGCATCCAAGTAGCAGTTCCCGGTGTTCAAAGAATTGGTTCCGAGAACGAGAGGATATGACTAGATTGTCACCTTCTTCTCCAGCCAGTACCAAGTCACATGCATTGTTGATAGCAAGTTTTTTCCTCAGGATTCATAATGCACAAGCTGGTATACAAACTGGTTTTCACATGCTCAGGGTTGAACAGCTCAAATTAATCAAAAAAATGGGGCAAGAGTCACATTGGGGATCTTTGAAATCTCCTGCTCGGTGGAGGCCTCCAATTTGATGCGCTTTGCTGGCCGCTCTGCTGCAGCTGCACCATCGTTTCCATCGCCGGCAGTGGATGGTCTCCTGCATGAGCAAAGGGATGGGAAGGTTGTAGTGGACACTTTTTTTACCTTATGAAATCAGAGTTTGGAAAATTGGCTGATTGGTTGAGATCAATTTGTTCATTTGATGTTGCAAGTTATGATGAAGTGATGCCATATCGTTGAAACAACTTTTCTGAAACACAGCATCATCTATATGTACAACTAGCAATCAGCTTTGTGAAGAAAGCAGGATCACAGGAACATGAAATGTTGTTGGAATTCAACTCAGTCCTTTCTTCATACCAATATTCTCCGTCTCCATTGTACACCTCGTTGTGCTGCTTAATCACCTCCATTGCTCGATCACGGGTGCTTTCGGTGTCCAACCATTTTTGCGCATAGACCTGAAGCACCAAAAGACGATCCTGCAATTGGCAGGAAACTCTGTAGGATTTCTCCCTGTGTACCACATTCTCCTTTTTGAGGGCCTGGATGATAGGGCCAAAGTCTGGGAACCCTGGTAGAGACAAGGTCCCTGCCCTACACATCGTGTAGATCTTGTTGGAGACACGTGTCAGTGCCCCGCTCTGATCTAAGCAGATAGCTCCACACACCATACTTTTCCCATTACCAACTTCCTGGTTGATTTTTCCAAGCACCATGGATTGGTTGGCCATTGAAAACATGTTGATTTATGTTTTTCATTAGCCCTAAAGCTTTTGTATCTTATTTATTGCAAAAACAAAGCATTGATGGAAATTTCAAATGATAAGACAATCAAAAGCCCAAAATGACCTGGGAATGAAGGTGATTAAAGTGAAGACTGCTTTAGGACCAACATGCNATTGCAAAAACAAAGCATTGATGGAAATTTCAAATGATAAGACAATCAAAAGCCCAAAATGACCTGGGAATGAAGGTGATTAAAGTGAAGACTGCTTTAGGACCAACATGCCAAATCGACTAAGGATCATAGAATGCAGTACAAGGAGACGGAGCCGATGGAAAAGAGGTTTGCTTGGTGAACAAATCAGAATCTGAATCTATGTTTCTTCTTGGAACTAGATGCTGAGCATGTGCAGTCCTCCACGCATGACAATGCAGGGAAACCATCGTAGCCAACCATGTCCATCATGATAGTAGACTTCATGGTGGGCACATTGAAAGCCGCCAGATTCTTCAGGATGAAGTCTGTGCCACCTGCAACCTGAGTGCATGTTGACTAACTGGGTTTCCATGTTTTATTTTCCAGGTGAACAGTCAGCACATATGAGTAACTCCTGCAATGTCAAAAGTTTGTTATTACTTTCTTCAGCCTAGCAACCTGTTTTTTTTCTTGTATATCAGTGAACGCTTCCAAGATGCGGCAAGGAGGCGTTCCTTTGCGGTGTTGCCTGAGCAGGCATGTGGGAACAGCCACTGAAGAGGGAGGGGAAGTGAAGCTCAATGATAAGTAAACTAAATTGCTTTGAGATTTTGGTAGTTGTTCCAAGTAACTGTTTCAGGCTTCACCATTTCTGATCGTTGCAGCATGGATATGCCATGCACCACTCCCGTCTTGAAAGCCCGGCTTTGGCGAAAGACATTCTTCCGATGAGAACTCATGATGCACAAACCAGACAGTGCTCCTTCACGTTTTCCATAAACTGAATCCTCACCGGTTTTCTTTCAGAGCCACAAAATATATCAATAAAATCAAAGCAGTAAGGGTTGCACCATGAAACATTTGCAACTAATAATTAAAGGTCAAGGGGCAGGGTCAAAGACAAAGGTCATGTTCTTCACAGTAAGATTTCTTTCAGGCATAGTCAGCTGTGTCCTGATGAAGGATGCAGGATGCATCAAAAAAATGGAAAGGACTTCAAGACACATCATTGCATAGAGTGATTTAAGAGGGGTGCAAGGTGCATGAAGAAAACCAAACTAAGATTTCAAAAAAATGATTTAACCAAGACTCTCCAGATTGAAGCGGACTTTGCGAACCAAATCCTGAAGATCATCCTTGCACTTTTTCTTGCAATCATCATCAGAATCACCTGATTCACCAGAAGCATCATCTTCCTTTGTGTGGACCTTCTCTTCCTGCTCATCATCAGACCCACCCTCCTTCTTTGATTCAGGTCTCCTATGCAGTGCTGGCGGTGGTGCAGCGTTGGGTAAGCC
This sequence comes from Breviolum minutum Mf 1.05b.01, assembly GCA_000507305.1. Classification (NCBI taxonomy): domain Eukaryota; class Dinophyceae; order Suessiales; family Symbiodiniaceae; genus Breviolum; species Breviolum minutum. Next base: position 32,538 of record DF242990.1, on the reverse strand, counting down.
GCTTGGTAGCATTTGCAGGTTTTATCAATTCAAAGGGCTGCCACCATAAGAAACACATGATACTGATGATATTACATTTCATGTGTTGACAACCATTGTAAAAACAAGAAGTATTCAACATAAAGTGTGTGTTGGTGTATGACCCGTCCTGCCCTCTTGTTGACCAGCCCTGTTTGCATGCACAAGTATGCATACAGCATTCAATGGATGATCCGCCATTACCTGGGTGATGTAGTTCAAAGCAAAACTTGTTCGGGCAGCACTCATCACACCCAGAGAAGGGATGTTGAAGAACAGAAATATTCCATGGTCTTCAGGTGATCCACCAAGATCTGTAGATTGTTGCCTGAGCCATGAGCGACTTGATGCCATCACACTATCAGCTTCTGTTGTTTTGCCCACAAACTGTGTCAGGTTTTCCTTCATGAATTGGCCCACCACATCCCAAGCCCGTCCATGGCAATCCTGCATGGATGGAGCCACAGTTATCATTATATTACCAATTGGTTTGCCAACATGTGCTTACAACATGTGTTGATCAAAGATGTCCTCAAGCTGGCGGATCAATTTTGCACGAGCTTTTTGCCCCTCTTTTTCCATCCTTAGTTGTGGCCAGGTTTAAGTTTAAGTTCATCACAAATAGGTGCATACCATGAACAAAAGTGTAACCGGTGTAAACTTCTGTTTGTATTACATACATTACTTAGAATACACAGTATGTTGCAAAAAAGCAAATATCAATTCTAAAAAGACAGCAAATCAGTTACATCCTTTAGAATTGTGATTTGTGATGGACATGGACTTTCAACCTGCAACATGTGGCGTTTCCAGATCATGAAATAGAGTGTTGATGTTCACACAGGTGAGCAAAAGAAATATAAAGTATATCCAGTATTCCTGTTGACATGTCAGTGGGTGTGGAAAACCCTCAAAGATGCAAGTTCCAATTTGATAATGCAAATTCCTGAGGATGATTTTGAAAATGGTTGATTAAATAACACCAGGACACGTGAGCTTCTCACTGTCAAACTGAGCTTGATCAGCCTTGAGCTCTTCCACCCATGCCACATATGAAGCCTCATTAGCCCTGTTCAAGGCATTCTTTGAGCGATCTTGGTGGGATGAGACATAGCTATCCAGCTCACGGCCGCTTGCCTGGGCAGTCTAGCGTTGGGGAAAGGAATAGTCAGGAACTACATGACATTTTACAAAATGAAATGTTTCATAAATTTACATGAAATCTTTTTTGCAAGAATTCAAAACAAACTCATCCATTGTAAATCAAACACCCTTGCAAGTAGTTGAACCACAAAATCCCACCAGTAAAACATTACTAAAGCCAGGTTTATACTACCCATGCACCTCCAAAACGAATGGTATTCTTTTCCAATCAAACTCCTCACCACTCTTCATGACGGTAGAAAGATCACCATCCAGGTGCCTCAGTTTTTGTTTCCAAGTGTCAGAAAATCAAAAAAAAGAGAGTTAAAATAAAAACTCAAGAAAATCAATCAACTTTAGACCTTTGATTTCTACATCCAAAAATCACGGGGTTTCTAGAAACCCCTTGATTTTTTTTGGTGTTTTCCAGCCCCCCATGAAAGTCTAAGATATGATTCCCATTATTGACAAATCATTGATTCTCCACAGAGCCAGAAATTTTCACGTGGTTTCTAGAAACCCATTGAAATTACCAAGCTTAATTCACAATGATTTGGATGATTGATTTTGGCTGTGGAATCACGGGGTTTCTAGAAACCCCATGATTGTTAGCCAAATGTATTTGGCTACCCATGATTGCTAGCCAAATCCATTTGGCGACCCATGATTACTAGCCAAATGCATTTGGCGACCCATGATTGCTTAGCCAAATTCATTTGGCGACCCATGATTGCTTAGCCAAATCCATTTGGCTAGGATTAATTGAGACCCTAAATATCTAAATGAATTTCTAGGTGGTTTTGATTTCAGTCCAGGGTTCCCATTGTAGAACAACTCCTCATGTTTCTCCACCAATTCTCCAGGGAATTGCTTCTTGAGCCGCTCCTTCACCCAAAGCCAGCAGCATGTGAGGTCGTGCAGGTCTGCATGCTGCTCTTCTGTGAGTTGCGACAGCTTCTGCCAGGTGGAAAGATGACAGGGTTTAGATGGATTGAGCAGGGTTACAGTCACAATCAATCAAATCAAATCACAAAATACAATGTCCTTGGTTTTGGATGAAGCATCCTTTGAAACTTTGCGAGCAAAATCCTGAGTATTGCAAATAATTCAGCAAGAAGACAAAGTAGGAATTCTGAAATTTGAAGAATCAGTGATAACTTTGTGCAAACTAGACTCCATGGTGGCCCGTTTCATGTATGTCACTGCAGTCTCAGCCGTTGTGGTGAGAATTTCACCAAAAATCTCTTTGCCTTTAAATCGATCAAGTTCCATCCTGGTGCTTGACCCTGGCACCCACCAGTCGTTGGTGAGGATCTCGTGGGGCAATCCTGCAGGGGAAGTAACCATTATATAATTAACATCATTTGGCACCCATTTTTTTTACCCCCAATCCTGATACTTCTGATTTGTAGGCATCGTAATGGCTGTGAAGCAGGGTCATCACTTCCGTGGGGCTTCGTAGCCTAAGATTGGCAAATATCAAAACCCAGTCATGGTTTTTCAGGGAAATGTTTGTTTGAGGAATTCTTTTTGTTAGCCAAGTGCCAAGTGGCAGGTTGTAAATGAGAGCACGTCGATTTGACTCAATTCGGTGACGCTTGATCGTTGTCAGCTTGTTGTACTCGGCAATGACTTTTCCCAAGCTATCTTTCAGTGGGGTTTTTGCACCACACCTGCCAGCGGCTTTCTCAGCTTTGATTGCTTCCCCAATCTCTGCTGCCATGCTGATGGGTGAAGGAGCTTGCTTTTCACTGGTCACATAAGCCAATTCTTAGTTGGAGAATCAAAGTTGCAAAGTTTGCTGTACAGACCAGGATGCAAATGCAAGAAATGGCCAAACTAGGAACAAACACCCAAAACATCAAAGCACTGGAAAATAATACAGACCAGAGTCTGAGACTGCGGAGATGTTGCTGGGCTTGCGTTTCAGTTTGCTCATAGCTGCAGCGAATGCTAACAAAAGAATTCAACACCCTTTGCAGATCAGCATTTTCTAGTTCCGACTCGCCGAACTCAAGTTCAGCACAGAAAGCCACCACTGCTAACATAAGGATGATTTTTGTTTGGCCGTCCACGAACTGCACTGAGAAAGCGTCAAGGCGACGGTCACCAAAGCCACGGTCAAAACGAACATCAATGCTGCCCATCGTGGGCTTGTACCCAAACTTCACAAACTCACCCCAATGCGCGGCAAATTGGACATTGGACGGGTAATCTACAGGGTAAAGCTGTCCAGCATTCATCCCCAAATTCAGCAACTACATCAAACAATTCTTTGGGTCCAATGACTTTGAAAACATGAAATTTAACATTGATGATGTGCAAAACTTTTTGAACACCCCCCCACATCAAAGTGCTCCAATCCCAGCCAGAAGTCTTCTAGAGTGCCGGTTGGCAAAACACAAAGATGTGTTTTCCCAAGATCCAGTCCAAATCTCATGACGTAGAAATCGATGGCCTCAAAGAAGATTGAGGGAAAGAAGATTGAGGGAATTTCAAAAAACACCTGCCTCCTTCATCTTGTTCCTGTCCGAGAAGACACTGTTGATATGGTCCCCAAGGTTCTTTGCTGCAATCACCTGTGGAAAGATTTTGCATAGCACAAATTAAAATGTCAAAACCCAAAGACAACCAAACACATACAGCTATAAAACTCAAAAAATGTAACCCAAAACAAAATCAAGGTTTAGGAACTGTATCAAAGTAAGCATTGAGCTGTTGAATGGGATCTGAAGCAGCACCATTCACTGCATCATCCACCATTGCTGAAACCGGCCCAGCAAAAGGACCGCAAAACCAGCCCCAAACACTTTTGGGCCCCTAAAACATCCTAAAGGTACAATAAACATCATCCAATGATGAAATATCCTTCAACAGAATTCTTGAAATTGCAACTGTGCATTCAAAAAACAGACTTTTTTCCACAACACCAGGTCCTCAAGATCGCCGATGAAACACAACCTCCAAGCTGTGGGGGGTTGGAGGGGCCCTCCGAGCACCAAAGCTGAAGTCATGTACACATGGCCCCTCATCAGGCACATTTTGCAAAAACCTCAGAGTAGTGTATGGCTCGGGGCAATCATTGGGATTCCGCTCCAGCAATGATTCGTACCAAGCAGCAGCCCGATACATATGTGGAAAATCTTTTCGGAATGCACAAGCCAGTCTGTAGATTTCCTGCTTCCGTGGATCATCAAACTTTGGTCTTTGCACTTTCCCAGTTGAATTTGCAACCTCCAAGAAACGTTAATGATTGCTGCATCAATGTTGAAGGCCACACCAACAAAGGAAGCTGACTCATCTCAGATGATGACATCTCACTTTTGACCAAGCAAAACAAATCATCTCGAGCTGTTGCATCATCAGGAGCCCTCCAACTTCTTGGGCAACGCTCAGAAACAGCCAGGTCACGAGGCAAACCTTGGTTTTCAAGTTTAATCTTTAAGATACAAGCCCTGGAAGGACAAACAATTCCCAAACCACCTACAAGCAAGGAAACAAAATTCATTTCAAAGTCGGGCAGGAAGCTGGATCTCTTTGTAAAAATGAATGTGTGGGGAACTGGTATTTGTTCACCATCATCATCTTCTTCACCTTCACCCACTTCTCCACCACCTTTGAACTTGCGAACCCGGTAGCAGTTCTTGAATGTTACATGATCAGGTGCAATGTCTGCCCATTCTCTAACCTTGTTGCAAGAAAAAACAGATCACGAGAGAAATTATGTAGACTTTATATTTGTATCAAGCAAAATCAAGCAAATATCACACAATATCACCAGAAAACCCTACCTTAACTTGGCAAGATTCCGTTGCAACTTGCTCCACTTGAAAGGCCACACCCCGGGATTCAAACACAGTGTGCAACTTGTCCCTCAAACGGTTGATGACATCAGTTGGCGTGTAGAGAATGTTTGCAGAATCCAGCGCTGCTTTGCAAAGTGACAGCACGCCATCCACATCCTCATGGGTGTGGCCCACCCCCAGAAAATTTTGACTGGAGGTGGACCACACCCCGGCTTGTGTCATTGCAGAAAGGATTCGGGCTGCATAGGTATTCCTGACCTCTTTGACAGTATTATCGCTCTGAAGCCAGAACCTTGCTGAATGCATGATGCATCCAACAAATCATTTTTATTAAAATCACTGAGAAAACAGCAACGCAAATGAAGAAAGCCAAGAAACTCTTTGGGCCACTGCTGATTGGCAGCTCTGCACCCAATGAAAACCTTCTCCAAAGATCGCATCAACTCAGAATGATCAGCTGAAAAGGGAGGAAATCTCTTTAAAAAGAACAGGAACAACTTGAAAACAACAGTTCAACTTGAAAACTTGAAACAAGTGGAAGACAAGACACACATTCCCATTGCCAACTGCTTCCTGCCGAGGTTGCTTCATCAGTAAGATAAAGATCACAGCGATGGCCATGCATCATCACACAGGTGAGTGTCAAGGAGACTCCTTGGATACTACTAAGCAGCAACAGAAAAGCATCCAAATAAATAAAATGCATAAACTATCCAATCAATTCAAGGACAAGATAAAGCAAAAAGAAAGATCCAGCAAAGGTTCGTTTGCACAATTCGTAAACACCCCTCTTTGGTGTTCGCTTGAAAGGATATTGAGGAAGAGCCAACTTGCTCTTGTCATAGCTGTCGATGATACAGCACAGTAAGTCCTTCTGTTGAATTGACCTCTGCCGTGCTGTCCAGTATGTTGATCTATTCAGCCACTGCACGTGATAGTGGTGCAGCAACTCATCACACAATTTAGCATGACGAGCAAAGTCCTCAGATGCACTCAATGCTAATGGTTTCAAAAACAACTGAGCAAGGAAGTCAAACAACCAAAAACATTACAAACACCTGAAAAAAACATTTATCCCTGCACAAAGTTGAGAATCCTTACAAGCATTGATGCGAGCTTTCAAGCGACTGCATTCAACAAAGGGAATGGTCGCTTTTCCGACGAAATCTGAGGCAAACGCTCCACTTCCGAGCCACTTTATAAAATGTACTTTTTCCAGCAGCAGGTGAATCTGTCGTCCGAGCATACGCCAGAAACATTAGATATAATGAGGCGATGTTACCAGGGGGCAGCTCACGCAATGGTAACCTTGCAACATCTCCATCAAGAAGGATCTGACGGCTTGGCCCCAACAATTCACGGTCCACCAAACGACGGAGAAGGTCCTCTCTCAGCTGCTCATCCGATTGCGAGTGCATGGCAGTCTCGGTTGACTCAAACCTTGTGCTGTTGAAGGAAAGAAAAAACAAATTCAATGTGTACAAAATGATTTTCCACTTGCTGGGGAAAAAGCAAAACCATACCAGGAAACAAGCAAGAAACTTTGTTGCCATTGATTCACCAGCCGACCAGTACATATGCATGAAGAAAGCCATTGCTGATGCAGTTTGCTTTGCTTCATGTGTAGAAGCTCCTGACACATAGCTCAATTGAAAGAGGTATTAGATGATTGATGGATGATGGAAATGAAAGAAATCAGAGACCAAAGCCAACAAAGTAGATTGGATAAAGAGTCCTTGGTTCAAAGTTCGCCCATCGACCCCCCTGAATTTGCGCTTTGTACGGACGATCCTTTGCTTGCCAATCCCCAGATACTTCAACCAAGACTGTCGGCAAAGTTGATGTCCTGCTGGCAAGAAAAAATACTAAACTAAACACTACTAAACAATCAAAAGACAAGTTTGAACATATTTGAAAAATATCAAGTCCTTCTATGGACCATGTCTTGCGACCAGACTCGCACTGCAATGACCAAAGCACGCTGTCTTGCAGCTGTTTTGGAAGGGACCAGAAAGACTGGCAACATTTCCTCAAGACGTTGAAGGGGAGCGTGCAGCCACATGAACAAGGTGGATGTTGAAGCAACCTGCGAAGTCTGCTTGAGCTTGCACCATTCTTTGCATAAAAGTCCCGGGGGCCATCAGCATCATGATGTTGGTGGAAAGATTCTAACATAGATAGCTTCAGGTTCACCTCTGAAGTCTCCCCAGCCCAGCCAATACCATCTTCATCAGAGTATGAGCTAGGATCCCTCAGTTGTCAAATCAAAATACCAAAAAATAATATGAAGTAATGAAGTTTTTTTTTGGCCAGCAACCAATTACCCACAAAACCATGACTGAAGCCAAGAAGCCCAGATGAATCCTCACCAGATTTGGAGTCAGACTCACCACTATCAGTTTCATCATAGCGCCATGCACCTGCACTAACCCTGGCAGGTGGGGCGCCATCATCATCATCACTGCCATCCCAGCGACCAAGGATCGGCATTGGGTGACAACGCGTTTGAAAATATGATCATGCAACGTTGGTTTTTGGAATCATTTGGATTTATGGATAACCAATAAATTCCAAGCTATTATTTGGACAAAAGATATTTGCATTGTAAATGGGAATATGTAAAACCTTCTGAACAGCGGATTTCCAATTTGAACCGGTTGGGTTTAAATTTGAACATGTTTGATCCCCATTTGTTTTCTTGTTTTCAAATATAAACATCTTGGGCCCCATGAGCATTTTGCAGTTGAAAAAACTTTAGTGCTCCAATGACTGCTTCCATGAACAGTTTCTTTATATAGGCTTTTTTGCAGATTCAGCTGTTCCAATGCATGTTTTCCCACACCGCACAGGTCCAAACGCTGAAATTCAACTTACGCCGTTGTATATCTACAGGTTCTTTTTTGAACTTCTAAAGTACTCTCCAACTTTCACAGGGCTCAGAGCTCGCAACAAAATGCATACTCCCACAAGCACACATCGCATAGCCATGCCATTTCCACATAGTTTGGAAAGGTCCTTTGTGATTCAATATGCAGAAGCTTACATGAAAAAAACATGTAAGACTTGAATGATTGGAGTCAGTGGGCATTGAAATCATTTTTGCATCCAAGTTTCCCGGTTTGAAAAACCACCAAGCTGAAGCTCATCAATCGGCATCCCCATAAGAGCCAATCCTTCTAAACCTAACAGGAGTCAGCGGCAACTACTGAGTGCAAGTGAGCCACAGCACCATCAATGCAGCTGAGATGCCAGTGAGAAATCTCTGTTTCTTCACAAGGAAGAAGCTTCCTTGAGGCCTTACATACGGAAGATCAGAATAGCCAAAATGAAAGACTTCGCAATTTTATGTTGAGATTGCCATCACATTGGTTCTGAGATTTGGGCGTTAAGCATGGAAAATGTTGTTTCCAACTCATAGGGTTCATCCTGTGGATTGATTGTGAAGTGTTCACAACATCCACCGCAAGAGAGCCCATTGATGTCAGAATCTTGTCCATTGCCTTAGTTGAGTTGATGATTGAGGGTTACCATGTAGAATCATGTAGACTGGCATCTTCCAATAGTGCAATTAGGGTACATCCTCCTCTCGCTGATTTGCAACCATGGTGACCCCTTTGGGGCATGTGGCGGCAAAGACCCCTTTGCAGCTCTTCACCTACCAGCTTTTGCATGACAGAAAAGTATTGTCAATATCAAAAAACATCATATGTACAAAATAACTTGCAACTCAAGATGATACCTTGTTGGCAGCAGCCCATTTCTTGTGTTGCTTCAACCATTTGGCGCCAAATGTGCTCCTAGGACCATGTAGAGCAATGCAAAGTGATGCTGGAACATTTGAAGCAGTTCAGCAAATGCAACCAAGAATCTTCTTGGCCTTCTTCGCTTTCCATGCCATGCGATCCTTCATGTCCTTGGCCACAAATCGGTGATTGTTGGGCATCAGGAGATCCAACCTTGGTCAAAGTCAAATTTAAAGTTTAAGTCAAAGAAGAAACAAAGTGACATAGCATGCAAAGCTACACATATAAGCCATCATGAAGCAAGGGACCAGCTATCGTGCCGTTGCAAGCCCATGTTTGCAAAATTTGCCATTTCAGATGCAAATTTCTCGAAGTTTCTGGCCACTACTGCACACATGAGACTTTTGCGGACCATCAGGATATAGCAACGTTTCCTTGAGATAGGTGCACCAAGATCTTTCCTTGGACAATGATTTGCAATTGCTGTCCAGTTACTCTGTGCAAGAATGAATGGCTACAGATCAAGTAGATTCATTTTTATCCAAGAAGCGGGTCCAAGTCCAAAAGGGCGATAGCATACCTTGTTTGGTCACAAAATGTCACCAAGTACCCATGTATCCAACCGAGAATGGATTCAATAAAGCCAACTCTAACCAAGTAACTGTGGCAGGTTGAGGTCAATCATGTACTTCACCTTTGCCCAAACTCTTCGGAATCCAGCCACATTTTCCAGTAGAACTGCCTTAGATGCATGCCCGCAAAGAAACTAAGATCAAAGAGTATGATTTTATGTCAATTGCTCACTAATAGACAAGGTACAGCAGGTGCTGTTGTCTTCAAGTGGCGGATTACTTGATAAAGAGGCTTTGCCTGCTTTTCTTTCAACAGGCGGCTTTTCGCATTCAAGTAAGAGAAAGGCTTACATGGGAAGCCAGCACAGTATAGCCCGACCTGCCATCATGGACAGATGCATGAACACCCAATGATTGTTCATTTCAAATTTCAGTTACTGTAATCCCACCTTTTGGCCATTTGACACCACTTTGTCCGCCTTCACCTTGAAGATACATTTCGCAGACCTAAGTAAGCAGTGCATGTTTCCCAATCAAATGACTATACTTGGCTAATACTATGTATGATATTATGCTAATGCAATTGCAGAAAAGTAGCTGAAGTGGCTTTGGAAAGTTCTTTTCAAGGAAGCGCCGGGCAACAGGATCCCTTTCTGAATTGCTCCTTAGATGAAGAAAGTGAAAAACTTTGTCAAGATGTTTGATACCCCAAAGCAGTTGGATCCAAGGAGCAAGTACTTCACACAGGTGCCAAGACCAAGGCAGCTGAAGACTTTCTTCAAAGCTATCAGTGGCGTGTCCATACCGCTGCCTTGGTTGGAAAAAGATGGAAAAAGGATAGTGACAAAAAGGGGTCAAAAGGGGATACTTGCAGGATAGGTGCAATCACTCATGTATCCAAAATCACCACTCCAGGTATCTCGCCACCACCCCAATCCTTGGTAAGAAATCCAAATTATGAAGTGAAGAAGTTAGATACTTCAAAGCTATGTCAATGAGATGCAAATACATGAATCCAACTAAGACTAGGATCCAAAACCATCAACCACATTGGAATGGCAGTGGATATACTCTTTCTGCTCCTTGGAGAGGTTCACCGAAGGATCTTCCTGCAGGGTGCAGAGATAAACCAGAAAATGTTGGTGCAGCATCCAGAAGAAACACAAGTAAGTGTGTCCTCCTCATCATCAGAAATCTCCCTCCAAATCGGCATGGCCACACTACACAAAAGTCAGTGAGCCACACTGAGCTGCAGGGACCCAGTTGCAGTTTGCAAAAGACCCGGTTGCAAGAACAAAAGATCGAGTATGTATGTATCTATAATGGTATATTGAAGTATTTGCAAATACATTCAGAAATCAGAATAAATAATGTTGGTCTCAATTTCTGCCCCACTAGCGTTTCAATAGTAACTGATATGCACTGCTATTTTGCAATATCCACCAAGCGTGCATCAACGCGGGAAAAAAATATGGCATTGGGCTTGTGTCTTGTTTTGAAGTATTCCATTTGGTTGATATTTGTAAGCAAAAGTGCCTTTCCCAACATTGGATTCATGTTGCCATCCCATCGTGTTCTTCTTGAGACAAGAGGCAAAGATCGTCTCGCCTCCTGCTGTGCGTTTGTTGCCCTCTTGCAGCAATGCTTCTGTTGCATGCGCGGGCCGTAGCGGTAGAAGTGGGATCCGTTGTTTCACGAGAATCTCCTGGCGGACCCACCGAGCACACATCATGGGAACCCTCTGAAAGACCATCAAACACTATATAATTGTCATGACGGTTTTTTCTATTTTTGCTTGGGATAATTTTTTTGAACATCTGAAGACATAAATAAATTCAGGTACTCTCAAGTATACAATATCCATTTGTTTGATGTAAAGTTCCCATGATTTGTAATTTGTAGCTGTAGCTGGTCCTGTTTGTCCCTGTCGCTCACGCTATGGGTGAAGGCCATCGCGGCATCATAGCACTTTTTCTCGAACTGGAGGACGCAGCACATGACAACTTTCAGGACGCTGAGGATACATTTTCACACCTATATTCTAAAATCTTCCAAGTGATGAATTCTCACCTGATACCTTTAAAACAATACCCCCAAAATGCAAGCAACGCAAAAATTCATTACAGTTTTTGTTTACACCCAATTGATTGTTCGGTGCAAATCTGCATGGCAAAGAGGTTTTCCAAAAACATCTTCCCAGCGAACACTTGATCACTTGCAGTTTGCATTTGGTAAGCAAAGACTGAAAGCGCTTCGCACCCTTTCGCAATGGCACGCAGAACCAGATGTATGCAAAAATGGAGTGCAGGGGGAAACTAGCACAAAACTTCTGTGTGCCAATGCAGTTTGCTTCATGTGCAAACTAAGCGCCAAACTCTGACATATGACAAATACATGGAAAACATTCCAACGTCTTTCTTGCAAGATCTCAGGGGTCATTGATGGTCCTTCTTGATCATACTAAGATGTTTTTCGGACCAAGGGCGGACCAATTAAATGGGTACTGCCCATTTGAAGCCTCTAAAAACCGCTTTTTGGAGGCGAAAACGCAACAACTTCAGGATTTTTGTTCAACGGGGCTGCCATCATTTCCCTTCAAATAGAGTCCCGATCCGTCAGGCAGAACTTCATGAACTGCAAGTCCGAAACCGTTTATCCAGAAAATCTTCATTTATATATATATATATTATATTTATATATATCGACAATAAAGAACGGCAGTGAATCTTGCCCCTGTTCTTTTTCAAAGATCTGGATAGGTATCGAGATGATTAAGAAGACTTCTATCATGTAATTTCCCTGAAAACTGACACGACAATCGAAAGACAACCAATTGAAACTGGATCTCCCATTACAAAGGGTGATTTTCCAGCTAGCCATCAGCCATGTTGGTTCACAGGAGGGTCATTTCCCAACAAACGACGGGTTTTCACCAATTTCAGGGTATTCCAGCCTGAGCCAAGTCCATCAATTCTGGAGGAATCTCGGTATTTTCACTTAACCAAGCACCCGACTGTCCACGAGGATCTTTCCAGTCTTCATCATCGGGATGTTCATTGTTTTCATAGATGCTCTGTAGGACATGATGCACCTGGAAATTCTCAGCGCGAATGATCTTAGAGACTCCAAGAAAGCTGAAATTTCTGGGTGGTTTCACAAAAATCTACCCCAGAAATCTATATACCGCAGAAATTTCTGGGTGGTTGCTCGCTTCTTTTGAACCTCCAATCTACCCCCACGTTTGGAAAGAAATTCATGCTGGTCTGGTCTTAGTAACCCGGACCCATCGGACCAAAAAAGGGTCCGATTTGGCTTTTTGGATTGGAGGAGTCGGGTGTACTACGAAACATTCATGTAAAGATATCGTTTTATATAAAACATCGTACTGAACAAAAATGATATATCATTATAATATCACATATATATATATCTTGAAAAAAATATATGTACCATCCATCTTCTGCATCATAAGGACTGTGGTTGAAATCTGAAAAAAAAGCACCCCGTACGTTTTTTCCAACCTTAGAGGATATCACTTCCAAGACATCATCCAGCTCACGATGGGTGAAGTCCTGCGGTCTTTGTTTGGCAAAGGACTGGAGTCGTGAAGATACCCGAGGCCAAGGCCAAGTTTCCGGCCGCGAAAAATATACACTTCTGAACGGAACGCAAGTCTTGGAAAAAGAAGTTTTGCCAGAAATTTCAGTTTCGCATCATCTAGAATTGAATTAGTTTCTTGCCTGCGAAAATCTGGAAGATAGATGATTTTTTGAACATCTGGAAGAAATCTTACTTCATGCTAGGACCCCTCCACATGGGTCTTCGGTCTTGAAGCTCACAGAATTTCCCTTGTTCTTCTTTTCCCAGCATCTGTTGTGATTTGATTCATTTCAAATTTTGTGGGTCCCCCGTTACGCTAATCCACTGGTTGATCATCATGCAAGCAGGTGGTCCAAATCCTCGGTCGGATCAAGACACCAAGTCAGATGGGCTCCTCACATTGCTTCGCCTTTCCTGATGTGATGCGCAACAAGTGCTGGTTCAAGAGCTCGTTGGAGTTTCCTGAAAAAACAGCTGGAAAGGCAATTCAGAAAGGGCAAAAAAGAGAGATGTGGGATGAACCAACACATATTATCGAAGTGTATGAACATATGATAATTGAATCATACAATATGTATAGAGGTTGGTAGTTCCCACCGGAGTAGAGTTTGGAGCATGGACCGTCTTACAATGCATACAGTTGCATTTTCTTTAAAAACAACTTCTCATGGCTTTTTTAAAGCAAACATCGTTTAACACAACCCATCAGATGAAATCTAGTTGGTGGTTTCAACCCATCTGAAAAATATGAGTCAAAATGGGAATCTTCCCCAAATAGGGGTAAACATACAAAATATTTGAAACCACAACCCATCAGAACAAAATTTCCAATTTCCAAATCTGGACTACTTGGTGGTTGAGTCCAAATTGGATCATTTCCCCAGGAAAAGGGTGAACATAAAAAATATTTGAGTTCCCACCACCCAGCAAATCTGGACTCCTGAATGTGCAGCCAAAAATTGAGGCCCGGGAATCACCTTTCTTGCTCTTGCTAAATCGACCGGACTCAGCGAGGAAGTTTGCAGTAGACCCACCTGGGGAGACCAGGACAACGTGGTGATCCTCCGAAAATAGCCACTAAAAATGGTGGGTTTCCAATAGGTTTCCAAGAGGTCTATTTTCAGGGGCACACCGCCGCTAGTTTTTCAGGCCGTGTAATTTGACCATCACAACTCCAAAGCACTTGAGTTTGGACCCCAAACCACCATGATCTTAAAACAAGCACCTTCCACAAAGGCGGTGCATTTTGCTTATCAAGTTGACTCTTGTTCTCAAGTCTATGGACGAAAGATCAGGATGATGCTGTTGATGGTTCAGAACTCCTGCACCATCTGACACGTATAAAATCTGCCTTAAAAAATGGTAGGAATTCTACTGGTGATCGCCGGATTTCTGAACCATCAACTGTAGGATGTAACCAAAGCTGGTGCCTTATCCCCCACCTCATGGACATCCATGCCACATTTCTCATAGGCCCACACTGGGACGAAGGCAGCCAACACAGCAATGGGAAAACGCCCCATGGCACATCTCAAACTTATTTTTTGCTGCCTCAGTTTTAGGAAAAGGATGAAAATGGCATCACTTTTGGAGGCTTGTTTTTGTTTCTACTGAGTTGGAAAAAGTGTTCAAGGTGATCAATTTTGGATTCACTGAAGATTTTCTACTACCGAGCTTGAGCCCGAGCAGTGCTGCAAGAGAGAAGGTGGTCGATAGACCTGGTGATGAAAAATTCGTGACCTCTTTTGGGATGTTTATGCTGGCGGGTCTTTTACCGGCCGTCATGAACAGTTGCCAAGATGTGCGAGCAATGCCAAAGGAATTGTTTGCTGTGGAAGTATATTAAGTCCCAACAATGGCGCTGGGAACAACAAGGTAAAGACCTGTTCAGAGTCACTGGAGAAGCTCAAGCACGTCTGTGACTGCCAACGGAAGAAAAAAGAAAGTGGTGCGTCCAAAACCAGTGGACTGAGTTCGCATCATTTTTGGCCACAAACCAGTGTAATGTTTATCAAACACACAGAAAATAGCCAAAATCTATGATCCCAATTTCATGTTCACAATGAGCGTTTCACCATAAAGGAATTGAGAAATGTATATTTTTGTGGGTCGGTAAACAAGTTCGGCGGGATGTTTATGTGACTTTTTAAGGGGTTAAGCGACCAACTAGGGGATCAACAGGTCACTTTGAATCATCTGGAACATATTTTGTCACTTCAAGGTCCAATTGAGAAATGAAATTCATTTGAGATCTTAGCGATTCTTTGAATATATTTGATACAAACTGGTGGAAATGATGTCCATTCCGTTTAAACTGGGCGTCTACTATTTAGTTCCCCAATCCCAATCATCCAAACCCTGAATTCATGAAACGTCCTTTCAGACTCTCTCAATGATTGACTTGGGCTGCAATGTCTGCATCTTGGACACGATATGAAGGATCTTACAGCATTGAAATTCAGAATTTCTCTTCCACGCGGCATGGTGTCAAACTATCATCTGTCCCATTTCCCAAATGGCAATCTGGGTTTGTGCGTGTGATTGGCATTGTTTGCATCGTAAAGAACTGCAAGATACAAAGTCCAGGGTCTCTTTAGATAAAAATCAGATCAAATAGGTCACCAGAGCTTGCACAGAGTGATGTAGTTGATGTGAAGTGCTACCATGGTGCCCAGAAACTATTCCCATCGTCGGATGCCCGTTCGGCAGGATACTGTTGCAACTGCGACGTGTATATAGACCTTAAATCAGCTGGTATTGATGTTGCTCATCTGTGTCATCTTGTACGAGACTGTCCTTCAAACATGCAACCACGACCAAATATGCTGATGTTTCGATGCACTGGAGAACAGTGAGAATCACCAAGCCCAACTGGTAGGGGTTTTCATCTAAACAATCCTCTTGAACTGCAATCCTAATGACCATTGCATAGTAGAGCAGAAGAGGACTTCCAAATCCCAAAATGATCCAAGCATGATGCGCTTTCCTTCCCTGCATCATCCTCCAGCTAAGTAAGCTCCATATTGGAAGCATCACGATGCTAGACATCAAAAGTGTTCGGCGTGTAATCGACATCTGAGTGCTCTCGTATCCCCATACACAATACCTTGCTTGTACAAGGCATATGAAGCTTGAAGGGGATGAGTTATATACATAAAACCGGATGACTGACAAAGATTTCACAAAAGGAAAACGCAATTAGTTGCCAGCCGCACCAAGATGCAACAGGCCTTGGAAAGCTGCTATAATCTGCCCATGACACCAAGTTTTCTTCATCAGAAGTCTGCTAGTAGCTGCATCCAGTTCTTCTGTCATTCAAGTCTTGCAAGTCTTGCAAACTTGGAGCAAAGTCTGCAGATCAAAGAAAATGCGGAGTGCAAGCAGTTGAAAATTGAGATTTTTGCCACGCAAAAAACCACATGCAAAGCTCTGTGATTTCAAACAAGAATGTTTTTTTCGGGTTTTTGAGGAAATCCTCGACCTCAAGAAATCATGGATTTTCGACACCAAATTTCCATGGCATTCTGTTTCAAAACTGGTGAGTTTTGACTCAGGTTTCCCATCCGATTCCAACCCTGCAATTCCCAGTCCACACCTCCGACCCACAATTCCCATGTTGATGGCATTCATTGTTTCACGTAGCATGCGCAATATGCTATGCTTTGAGGAAAGATACGCTGCACAAAAAAAAACGCAAGAAGTCCGTTTTCCTGCAATATGAGTCTCACAATTTCAATCAAAAAATCCGAAATTCTGGAAATTTTGAAGCAGATTTGTTCACTTCAGCAGCGTTCTCTCGGCTTTTTCACCCGGGCCCGGGTTCATTGCCAAAAAAACTGTTCCACACCGTATTTTCGAAAGATGCATCGCTGGTTTCCATCTTTTTTTTTGACCGCAGAAACCAAGATAAAGTAGCGCTTTGTGAAACGCCCATGGCTCCAAAGCCGATCAAAGTATGATGAGGCCTCTCAGGGAACGATCTTTTCTTGACACAAAAAAATATGCATTTTTTCCCCTCAACTTTCACAGAGATAAAACACCAACTCACACGAGAAATCTTTGGGAAATCTGGGTGCATTACCAAAAAAAAATGAGGAGCTCAATTGGTCTTTTCTATAGTGACTCTAAGATTTTCACAAAAACAACCATCGAACAACACACCCTGGAAGATTAACATGGATCATAATCATGGAGGTTTGGAAGATCATGTTCCTTTCTAAATGGGTGATTTGTAGGTTCCAGCGGTTAATCTTTCAGGGTGTAAGATTCAATCAATCTGCTCCCCTTGGCCCCTTGGCTGACCGGCAGACCCAAGGGTCTCACCTCTGGATCAACAACTCCGGCACAAAGTCCAGGCCGTCCTCGCCAGACCTCACAGTTTTTGGACCAACGAAGCTTAGGGAAAAGCTGCATTGCTAAATCTATCCATAAAATACATCTTACATGAATGTCTAGTCCTTCTTGCTTTTCTTTCAAAAATAAATCTTACATGTTGATCGATTTTTTATTAAATCAATATTTTTCGAATAATGGTCAGTAACTGATATTAATAATAATATCACAAATCCCAAATTTGACCCTCCCCAAACACTCCCCCCGAAAATCAACACCATAGGCCATCTAAAAATAGGCCGAAAAAATATTCCCACGGATTCCTTCCTACGGTTTCTCCTCACGGGTTAAACCGAGGCTCCACACAGCCACGGCACCAGCGGCACCTCCGGTGGCAGCTCCGGAACCTCCGGTGGCGGTGTTTCGGTGGTTTCGGCGATGGCGTTTTTCACCTGGTTTAAATTACCTCCCAGAAAACTCACATGACAATGGAAAACCCACCATGAATGAAGATGTATTACCTTTTTCCACATGGGGGATTTTCCAGTTATGTCATGTTAGTGAACTCAGGGGTGGCTGAATTGGTATCTTTTGGATATTTCTGGAGATCTGATATTTGGCAATTGTTAAAAGATGTTCAAAGTACAAAGAAGGAAAATAAACATCGTAGATGATCGGCAACTGCAGAAACATGCCATCTTGGAGGGTAGATACCAAGAATTATTTTCGATGCTGTGGCAGATTTGATTCTTTGACAAGCACTGCATGAAACCAGATTCGCGTAACTAGATACTGTTGATGGACAAAATCCTGCACCACCTGGGATGGTTAAAGTTAAAACCCTATAAATAATGGGATAATCATCATCCTTGGTGGTTAGCCGGATTTTGCCCATCAACAGTATCACAAAACATCACACAAACACGCCGCGTTTGTAGCTTGCGACAAAAAGATTCTCCCATGGGCAATGGCACCCAGCCACGCCATCGCGGATCCAATTCGCCAAGGCACCATCACGAACTGCACCATCCTTGACATCAACCTTGGATCTCAGAATCGGAAGGAACTTTTGACACTTAACTTAAAGGTAACTCCAAAAAGCTGCCCCCGAACCATGGCGAACCAACCAACTTCTACATCTACAGCTTGCATCGGCAAGCGTCGGCTTGATTTGATTCATCCTTCAGATTACCAAAAAGTTCCCAACCGTAGAGTCCCAAGCTGAATGACGTGACGTCATCTTTGGTGCCAAACATTCTCGAAGCTTCCAAGGGAAGAGAGGGATGTTGCCAACTGTCGTAGATAGGTGACCTCAAACGTAGCAAGGTCTGAAACCCCCAGGTTGACATTCCATTGAATCCTAGTGAAAATGACGGGATCCCGATGTCATGACTTATAATCATCCCTATACTGCAGCATGGATATTAATAATTCACTACTGCTGATGGCAACCAGAAATCCGGCTACAGTAACCAGTCGAGAAGGAGAAACTACCTACCTTTATGTAGAAAAAAATAGGCGTTCATACATGTCGGGTCCGGTGGTTTTTTTTTCCGGAGAAATCTGGTTGCCATCAAAGCCAGGTTTTGCTGCTTCCCCAAAAACGCCGCCCGCCGCTTTCTCTCGGATCTCGTTTGGTCTCCCAAACGTTGTCGGAATGTACCAGCAAGGTAGCAGCCAGGCGCATGACACGGTGTAGAGCTCGAAAGGTCTCAACCTGGAAAAAATGGAATACGCATCCATGGGACCAAATGTATTTAAAAACACCTACAGATTCCCATCAAAATCAACCATTAATTTATAGGAAATATACAATATCGTCCCATGGATCCGTCATTACCCAAGCACCTAGAAAAACTCAATGACGCAAAAATCTGGAAGAAAACAACAAAAAACAAACAATTGACAGGATCTCCAAAAACATTCCGATGCTGCATATGAAGTGTTCTTTGATGATATTTGTCTCTCTAATTTGGGGTGAGATATCACTGAAACTCTCAGATTTGCCGATGCTTGAAACACCGAATCCTACCACTGTTGACCCGCAGGTGATCCGGGATTGACCCGAAATGCAGGTTTCCTGCGCCCGGAAAAAAAAACTTTTATCACATAACAAGTCTGATTCCCTTGTTTCAGAACTATCTGAGACCGAAATGGACCGAAAAAACTATATAGCCTTTCTTATCATTCGACCTCATCTTGCTACAAAAGCAGCTTTTGTAGAAGTGCCTGGAAGTATCCATTAGTAAAAGCGTTCCATTCTTCTATTATAATATTTTGCCCACCTAGACTTCCCTAAAAATAAGTGAAATGTCCCTTTCTTAAGCTACCAAAATTGAGGACGCCAAAACTCCTGTGGAGGTCGCAAGCTTTGACCAGATGCCAAAAACGCGCCCCCCGGCCGTCAGCAAATGTGGTGCATCTGAGGTGTCATTCTCATCTGGCCAAAACGACGATTCATATCCAACTGATCTACATGGGTGTTTCCAAAAATAGGGGTACCCCAAAATGGATTGTTTATAATGGAAAACCCTATTAAAATGGATGATTTGGGGGTACCACAATTTTGGAAACATCCACATCGATCCATGAAGTCTTCAGATTTTGTTGGTGAGTTTTTTTCACAGTGAAAAAACCACAGCCAACTGTTGGAAAGAAGCCCCAATTTTTGCAGGTGATCACCGCCCGTATTTGAAGCAATTCCTTGTGTCCGTGCATGGAATAAAAGAAG
Source organism: Breviolum minutum Mf 1.05b.01 (assembly GCA_000507305.1). Classification (NCBI taxonomy): domain Eukaryota; class Dinophyceae; order Suessiales; family Symbiodiniaceae; genus Breviolum; species Breviolum minutum. Next base: position 12,593 of record DF242990.1, on the reverse strand, counting down.
CATAGTTACATAGTTTCTACCATGAATGCACTGGAATCAAAAAAGTGGTAAAGCAGAAACACCATATGGGTGTTTCCAAAAATTGGGGTACCCCAAAATGGATGGTTTATAATGGAAAACCCTATTAACATGGATGATTTGGGGGTACCACTATTTTTGGAAACATCCATATCACCTTTGAAAGATTTGAGGCAAAGGCCAGTCCCAAAAAGCGGAGTCGTTTTTCTACCTTTTTTCTACCACACCCTCCCCACCAGCAGCATCGCCCAGACCACGACGTACCGGTGGTTCAGGGAAGTTCACCTGAAAAAAGTTGAAGGTTGAACATGGTGATTAGGGTGATGCGGGAAAAACAGAATCAAATAACTAGTCAATTTTTCAATGTCTATAGTCTACACTTCTATTTTTCATCGCAAATTGTTCGTTTTTTAGCCTAATTCCAAACACCCACAGGTATTTTGGCACAAGCGCTTTACCAGTAATCATTCTTTTCAAGAACCCGCTGAAAATTTGGTGCTTCCGAACTTTGGCATGATTTTGAAATTTATTCAAAACCAGAAAATCATAACACCCAAAGCAACGTGCCGACATCAAGGTCGACATAAATCGTTTTGACCAGTGCAGCTTTGCTGAACCATCCAAGGTCATGCAGACTTAAAAAACAACTCGGGATGACCAAACCTCGGGGAGACTTTTTCCAAGATACCCCTAGGGAACCATACCCCAGATTCCCATCCCGTACACAACATGGTTTTATCTCTCGGAAATTCCCGGAGACTGGAGACTCAAATTTCAGGGGGGTGGAGCTGGGGATGCTCCCCAAGGGGTATCTTGGTCCGTTCTCTGAGACGACAATTCTTTTAAGCTCCCGCACAAAGATATGATCCACTGAACGAGGTGCCAACCTCGAAACGCGTTTCGAGTGAAGGCAACTGGAGCTTCGGAGTGTGAGGATGGACAGAATTTTCAGAAAATGTGGACTCTCTGGCTGTCAATAATATCAAGATAAGATTCCGTCCTCTTAAGAAAAAAACACCGGTTTTTTGCCAACATGAGAAGCATGGAAGGGTGTTTCCTTAAATGGTGGTACCCCCATTTCACACCCCAAGTCATGATCATTTTTAGTAGGAAAAGCAATGGTCGTTGGGTACCACCATTCTAGGAAACCCCCACAAAGATGTTTCAAAAATCCATCTTGATCCTATGTTTTGAACCAACTTCTCTCACCTGATGTCAGGAGAAATTTTGGATCCGGGATCCCCCACTGACGTAACAGCAGTGCAGCATCACCAGCCACTACGCACAGGTTGGAGACCTTAGGAAAATGTGGTCAAGGTCACAAAAACATTCAGAAAATTTGAAGCAAGAAAAATAAGTTGTATATATATATACACATATCAGTAACTATATCAAAGGACAAATACATCTAAAATCATCTTTTAAAAAAAACAATGTTAACATCTATTTTGAAAAAAATCCACCCAATAAAAAAACCCTGCTGTGAAACTACCACGACTTTTTTCGTAATATCTTCAAAAAAAGGCGTCGTACCTTTTACCATGGCATTTTTTTGGCATTTTTTGTTTGGATCCTTACGACAAAAGGTCTTAGGCTTCCAAGCATTGGTCAAGAAGCACCGAGAAAAGGTACGGAATACACGATCCCGCCTCGCGGTGAAACAGTGAAACTTTCGCGAGGCGTTTTACCAGGGTTCCAAGTGGAAGCCAATGGGAGGATGGGGTTTTTTGGTAGCTCAAAAAAAAAACGCCCTGAAAAAATTGAAATCTTTGAAGCCAAAGTCAGGGAAATTTGGGTGTGATGGGTTTTCCGAATTTCAAGATGGGTGATTTGTTGGGCTCCAGCCGTCCATTTTAAGGGAAGCAAAAAAATTCAAGTTTGCTTGCAAAATCCTGTTGCAGTCAAACAGGGGGCATTATAGTACCAACCCAAACAATGCGTTATTCTAAGGGAAATCTCTCAAAATTACCATACATTTGCAGTTTTTGTTGATTCCCCTTGAAAAAAAGGGTCCCAATTAAGGCCGGGGTCGCAAAAAAAAACCGATAATCAAGGCCTGTCAACTGTGGGAAATCAGTGGGCTTTCATTTGGTCACGGCCCCAACGGGCCTGTGTTCTACGCAAACCCAATTGGCTGTTCCAACATCCTTGGATGCTTGAGCGCAAACCCACTCGCCCTGCCGGTGGAAGCTCGCGAGAAATTTGAGGCGATTGTGAGGTGAGGTGAGGCTGGCCATTTTTGGGGGACTCGTTTTTTTTTCTGATGTTGTTTTTTTTTCCCCGCAACTTTTTCGGTTGGTCAAAAGTGTGTGCGTGGCAAATTTTCAGACTCCCACAATCCGATATTAATCCAAAAATCAAGAAGCAGGCTCCAACATGCTCAAACAGCTAGCAGCTCCCAGCGGATTTACTTCTAGATTTAAAGCCGTTAAAAAAAAAACACGTGGAACAAATCTCCAAAATCTCCAAACTGTCTTTTGAATCTAACACTTTTCCACAGAAATCCGTTCAGTTGCTGTTTCTATGAAAACCATTCCCCAATTGGCCTCGCCAGAACATAACTCCACCTGGCGACATCGCAAGATCTTGGATTCGATTTCTCAAATCGTCGACATGATCATGCAACCATTCATGACATGGGCCACATGGCTGAAAAAAAAATGGGTCGTGCCGAAAGAAAAAAAGTTCACAGTAGTAGTTTAAAGGATTGGTTGATAGGCTTCCCCTTCATTAAAAAATGAAGACTTAGATTCTTTACCCAATCTTACAGGGTCTGGGTAGGCTGCACGCAAAAAACACATCATTCCTTTGATCCTTGAATTTTTGAAGCTGGGATCCGAAACCTTCAGTGGAAGGTCAGCTTGAAAGGCAGCGCGAAGATTCCATTGCCCACCTCATGAAGATTCCATGGGGTGTTAACCCATGAATGTTCAGTGCAGAGGCAGAAGGCAGGACATCAAGCCACACTCCCTAGACATCCAAGTACCTCCTGAAAAGGTGTTTTAGGTATGTTATTGAGGTCCAAATACCTTCTCAGGAGGTGTTTGGATGTCTAGGGACTAGTAATCTGTTCACAAACCCTTGAAACAAAACTGTATTAAAAAAAAAATGTAAACAAAAGAAATAGGCTCGAAAGCCAAAGGTGAAAAAGCCAAAACCCTCAAAATCTTAAACTCTTGAGAAACACCATTGCAAGATGCAGCATAATACCAGCTGGTGGAGTTTCAACCCACTTGAAAAATATGCTCGTCAAATTGGATCATTTCCTCAAGGATCGGGATGAAAATAAAAAATATTTGGATTGCCACCACCTAGTCGTTATGAATTATAAAACTCAGATTGCGCCAAAAGCTGCCTCCATCTTGCACAATGTACCGAAGGCGACGTAGCAGCCTCTGCTGCGCCTGAGGTCGTTCTGCAGGAAGGTTGATGACTTATCATTCCATCAACATCGGAACGAGGTACTGTTGATGGTTCAGAAATCCCAAACAACTACCCTGGATGGTGCTAAAACCCTGTAAATAGTGGGATAAATTACTTACAGTATCAACTGGTTAGCCGGATTTCTGAATCATCAACAGTGCTTGACTTGTTTGAATCTCTGTGGCCATGATCTGTTCACGTCAAATTTGGCCCCGGGAGATGTGTGGAAAATCCCTCCTGAGTTCTGAGTTGGAGCTTGGAATAGGTCAAAGTCGGAAAGTGCGCAGCGGTGCTAAGCATTTTTTCGCAAACCCAAAAACACCGGGAGGTGTCCTTCAATGACTTGAAAGACAAACATATGGTGGGTTGGAATCTTATGTATCCTCTAAGCTTTACTGTATCCTGTGGCCATGAGTGACCAATTTTAAAAGCTTCAGTGAAAATTCCCTCTTTCCAAACAGAACACATTCATTTTCCCTACAAAATCTGTTTCGTTCTGTTTCTCAATGCTACTGACCCCCTTCAGACTTTGGGTCTCCATTGGTTTCCAGCCAACAACGTCGCCTTGGGCTGCTCAGACCTCAACAATTGGGGTTGAAGGTTTTCGAGTGTTGAAATGGAAATGGAGTCCAGGTGGTGACTGGAATCTTGGAATCTTGGACCAAGATTCGCAGTTCACGTGGATAGTAACCAGGTTTATAACCTCTATAAGTGGGTTATATGTCCCCAAATCCTAGGCTTATATCATATAACCAGTTACTAAGTATCCTGAACCTCCAATTATCTACTTGTTTTTTTGTATCCCCAAAAAAGGCTTTCATGGTGAATAGACTGGAGATGAGGGTTTTCCCCTTAATTCAGAAAAATTGCCACATGTTCAAACCGTCAATGGGCCATGGGATGGGAATCAAATGGCTTTCAGTTTTAAGCCAGTTCCAGTAGTGTTGATTGCAAAAAAACAAGTGAGTACAGTGCGTACAGAGTATACCGGAAAAATGATAACACATACACAAGCAAAGACTCAAGGACACTGTATATGTTCTATCTTTTGTCACAACTCAAAAACTCAAGTTTTGTTTATCTTTCCAACTTCACATAGCCAGTAGCCTGAGATTTCGGTGTATTTTTGATTATTTTCTAGTTGGTGGTTGAACCACCCATGTGAAAAATATGCTCGTGAAATGGGATCATTTCCCCAATTTTCGGGATGAAAATAAAAAATATTTGAAACCACCACCTAGTTACATGGTATTGAAGGTATTCTTCATGATTTTATTCCAAAAAATGTTGCAGTGTGTGTTTCAAGTGTGTGTTCTCCATCCATCTCAGTCTCAGTGACAGTTCAGCAAGTCCAAAGCTCCTTTTCAACTCAGCTAAAAGCGCATCAGCGCCTGAGTTACTGGAGGATTTTCCGTCGTATCGTGACCTCCCGGTCGCTACTAGTCTAGTGGTGGGGGGAAAAGGTGGAAATTTCCACATGGGAATGTTATATATAACTTATATAACCCATTTGTTTTGACAAATGCTTTTGGGGAAGGGTGGGTTAAGGGCTCTTCGGAATCATTTTTTTGGATATCCCATTTTTTCATAACAATCCCGGATTCACTACAGATTTTTTTCAAAAATCCAAACCATGAAGGGACTTTCTAGGCACCAATTTACCATTGAATCTACTGCAGTCTTCAGCCTTCAGGCCCCCCAGGCCCAAGCACTAAAAAACTGGGCACCTACAACAAACAATTTGAAGCAACTGAGTCCCTGACCGATTTCATTGGTTGGCACCTGCGGTCGCGCAAGATAATTCTGAAACTCATGGAATTTGCAGATTGCGAAAAAAAATTGCAGCGAAGTAACACGAGGCAATGCCAGTAATCTGCCCATCTGTTTCCTGGCGGATCCCAAGGTTTCAGAAGGATTCTGAACAAAAACATATGCAAATATAGTATCTACAACGTAAATGATGACCCAGAAACATGAGATGTTAATCTATGTTATGTAGGAAACATACCATGCAGTTGTACTCAGTGCCCCCACAAGAGTTGAGCTTTGGAAATTGGCTCACCGCTACCTCAATGTATCAACAACGGCCACAAGCTGCCAAACAAACCCTCAAGGAAAAGCGGGTGAAGAAAAATGGTAAGCTTTCAGGGAATGGATACATATCCCACCGAATCCCACCTTGGGAAGTTCGGAAAATCATCATCGACTCAATCCCATGCCATTTTTATCCGGGGATATGTGATCGTTCCCTTGGAGGGGTAAGCTTTCAGAGTTTCACTTGAAATTGAAACTTGAAAAAAGTGTTTTAAAAAATGCCATTGCAGAAACCACATCGCCCTTTTTGTTTTTTCGGGGCGCGTGACTCCGGATCTTCTCGGCAATCAGTGTCGCCCTGCGAGACAGTTCACGCCTTGGGAAGTTGGATTCAGAGTTGCCTCCAAAGGCCAAGTGAGCTGTGTTGAAAACCTCGTGGGAATCTATTCTAATCACATGGTCTTTCGCCAAAACCTTTCGCCACTCTTTCGCGAACCTAGTCTTTTCTTTCGCGGGGATGAATTTTACAAAAACCTCTTTCGCGAGCTTTCGCGGCGGACGGTGCCATTTGAAGAAGAAATCTTTACAATTTGAAGAAGAAAGAATTTGCCTATAGAATGCGCGCAAGGCGACCGACCAGCGCGATGCCCAAGCCATTTCTTTGCTGTGAACGAGCCTTCTGCTGTTCCATGGTGGTGATGTGACCTGTTTTGATGTCATGAAGTTGCTTGCGGCGTGAGATGAAGTAATCTGCTTCGTTGTGAGGTGACATGGGGTGAGCTACTGTGGCTAGTTGCGACGTGGGGCTTGGTTTAGGTACCTCAGCTTTCGCGAAGCTTTCGCGCAGCTTTCGCGACACTTTCGCGGATTTCGGGTGATATTTCCGAATTCGGATTTGGAAATAGCAATATTGTCACTACCCTGGAAACACAAGCCGTAAAATGTATGTATTCGCTCAGGCTGCAAACGTGTTAGTGTGCATAGATGCATTTACACAACATGTATATTAAAATTTACTTTACGACATAATATATTCAACGTTGCTTTCGCGAGCTTTCGCGAGAAAATATTATTACAAACTCTTTCGCAAATCTTTCGCGGCCAGCATTTTAGCTTTCGCGGAGACATCAGACATTAACTCCCTTACTACTCAATACATGAGTGGTTTTCATCGCTGCTCAAGTGAATTGTGGGTTGGAGGTTTTTTGGGGGGGTGACTTTTTCTAGTTGGTGGTTTCAACCCACTTGGAAAATATTAGTCAAAATTGAAATCTTTCCCCAAGTAGGGATGAAAATAACCACCACCTAGTTTTGCAATCTAGCAATGAATTGATATAAATGTGGTAAAAAAAAAAGAACACGCAGAATGGGATAGCAATGAGGCTGTGCATAAGCCATATAACATAATTAATGTATGAGTAAATGGAGCCATATGGAAATCTACCGCTAGTCTCATATGGATATGGAACAGCTCTATAATCTAGGGACACATCTACACAAGCCCAAGCAACGGTGGTATTGACAACAATGCATCCCTATACCAAGTAAATCTATTGTAATCTATTGTAATCTGAAAGCTCAAGTTAAAATCAGAAGCATAAACCTCATCTACCCACCCTTCTGAAGCGTCCATCTTCAAAAATTCTAAATTACTCTTCAAATTGATGAATGTTTCAGTTTCTGCACCACGCCTTTAATAAACCGCTGAGTTCTTGAGCTCTTTAAAACTGGTAAACAATGCCGTCGACGAGTTGCCTGCAAACTTGGAAACGTTGGGAAAGAAGTAGAGATCTATTATTTGATACTGATGCGCTGATGATAGATGCTCTCCCAATCTTTGTCCAAGGATTTGCAATGCAAGTAACTCTATAAGTCCTTTTTTTGCTCTTGGACAATTTGTTGCAGGATGTTTTTCCCCTGGTTTTCCATATACAAAAAGTTGCCAGAAAGCAGATAAGACCGCCTTCGAAAGCTTCTGAATTTGGCTCCTTGTGCTTCGATGCCTTCCAGCGGCGCTGGTGCCCGTCACGGTTGCTGTGAAAACTCGACGTTGGTCACGGAATCCTTTCTGGAGTTGTTGTTTAAACATGTTTAACTTGAACCTCCGCAAGGAATGCAGTTTTTATCAATGATATCGATAGCATTTGTCATGTTGATTCATTTGTACCTATTCATACTCAACAAAAAAAACACTTGAAACCAAAAAACACTTGAAACCATACAGTATCCAGTGTGCGTGTGTTGCTTCAACCGTTGCGAAGCAAAAATGGCATTTTTTGCACCTTTCGTCGAAGAAGTCGAGCACGTCTCAGAGACTTCTGGGCCTAGATTTGAGGCAAACTAGTCTCGATGAGATACGTTGGTAGATGTCTACTTCCTCCCTCCCTACCAACCATGCCAACCGTGGCAAGTGTCCCTATCGTGTCTTTTGGCTGGTAAAATCTTCACTCTGAAATCAGATTTTGGTTGTCATTTCACACCTCCCCTAAAAACTGATGTCTTTCTTTTTCAGGGGAGTTTCGGCCTTGAAAAATCAGGGGCGTTGGCTGTTTGTAAATAAAGGTATCGGATTTGGATAGATTTGAGGTCCTCCTTTCGAAATCAGGCTTTGTCACCAACTGGGTGCCCAGTTGCATTCTTCACCTCCCCAGAAAGGAGGAAAGACTCAGCCAACATCGTCCATAAACCTAGGTCCATTTTTACGAATTTTGTCAAAACAGCACCTGAATTCGACCAATGCACCTAAAACGAGTTGGTTGGTTTTTTGTTGAACCACCCATCTGAAAAAACATTATATATATAGTCAAATTGGGGTTCATCTTCCCCAAATTTTCGGGATGAACATTAAAAAAATATTTGAGTTGCCACCACCTAGTTACATGGTTTTTTCAAGGTTTTTACCGGGTTCCCCTACTAGCCCTACTCCGAAGAGCAGCACTAATACCACCTTCCCAAGTTCCAAAGGCCTCACCAATTTCGCCTCAACGAGGCGAAGAAAGTTCCGTTTGCATCTCCGGAAAATGCGAATACCCTCCAGGGAATGGATACATATCCCACCGAACGGGAAGTTCGGAAAATCATCGACTCAATATGCCATTTTTGGGAGGATATGTGATCGTTCCCTGGAGGGTAGATCCAATCCTTTAAGGGAAAACAAATGGTACTTCGGAAATATCCGATCCGATGGCAATTTTATGAAGTCGATGTGAGGTTTTTCTTTTTAGATGCTGTTATAACTCTATGACAACCAGTTTTTGAAAAACAAAGGTTTTGAAAGTGCGCAGTGTTTTTGAAGAGATTCTATGTGCTAGGCTAATGACAGAAACCCTTATAAAGAGTACGTAAAACCCCACAGTGTTTGGGTTCATGAACATCTCCTATGGAAACAAAGGGAGTTGAACGATCCCAGCACAAATATATTCTATATCATACGTCACACAAAATAGACACTCAGACTTTACACCGAGTGTTGTGACTTGACCATCCGTTGCTTTCTAGTCTAAGATCATCACCATCATTGGATGCGCTTTCTCCTGTGGTAATCCTGGCATTCAAAAGCACAGCATGGCAATTTCAGTGTGATTGCAACTTTCTTAGTGCCTCTAAATGAATGCTGTTTTCACTTCATCTTTGAGCATCAAGCCATTTTCTACACATAGATTTCATATGATTTCATCATCAAAGATGAATCCTGGTGAGATGTTGACCAATGAAAAAATAGACTTAAAAAAAACTTGAGGTCAAAATCGGCCCTTTGTCAAAATCGGGCCTCTTGACCTCTCCATTTGGTTTCCCCTTCCCAACCCACCGTGGCAGCCCTGTTTCCCGACGGATGTTGAAACCGACTTTCCGGGGTTTCCAAGGCCAAACCGGCACCTTTTCAATAAGCTTCGTGCTGCTTTTACCTGAAAACCTTGACATAGCAAGGCCACCAGGTATTCGCTGCTGGTCGCCTGGCTGGCTGGAAAAGAGCCACCAAAATTGGCTCCAAATTCACAGATTTTTTCGCAGAGCAGATTTCTTGGATGAAAACCCTCCCAGAAATAATGGTCAAAAACCAGGATGATGAAACAGATTTAGTAGGGAATCCCCAACTAAACCTTCATTGGTGACTCTTCCTGGGTGGAGGGGTAGATCCAAATCATATGTTCATATCAGATATTAGTAGATCCAGTTGGTTGAAAGTCGAGAAAATCATTTTGAGCCCCAGTTTTACTCTATTTGAGACGATGATGAGTTTCACAGTGCTTTTCAAGAATCTGGATGTTTCTGACCTTTCAAACAACTCAAAAAAACCTGCGCTTCTTTTGGTTGCTTCCAACCCTTCAAGGGTTGTATTACGAGGGCCGTTCTATTGCGTGACCTTCGCTCCATTCACCCCCTCCGGTCTGAAAAAGTTGCCAGGAATGCATCGGGTGCAACGTCCCATTCCTCTTCCATTTGCCTTGCTGCAGTGATTCTATAGAATTCGGACGTTGTTATGACAGTACCGATCCCCTTGTAAAAAGCAACTGGAAGCATAGAATTGACAAATTGAGATAAGTCACAAATCTCATATCACTTCATCGTTTTACTTGTCACTTCTGTACTAGAAGAAAGTAGGGCACGGCGGCCCATCTTCAATTTTTGGTGCAAACATCGTATGCTCACCAACCGTTCACCAGTTTTCAAGGTGATATTATTGCAGGACCCCCTCTATCCACCCTGAAAAGGTTAATTCCCATCTTCCCTTCATCATCACCTTACAAAAACAAGCAGCCTAAGGCGTAAAACTCATTTGAAACAAAAAAACGACCGACATTTATCAACCACCAGCTGACCGGTCAAACTTATCCCCCTTAAAGGGTGGTTTTGGTGCTTACACTTAGGAATTCCCATCATGTCATCAAATTGTGTTGGACAAACCCAACGGAAATCGACCAAGTTTGGGAAACCCCCACCGTAACAAGTCCATAGAAGCTTCGACCTCACCGGCTCGGCGGTAGCCTCTCAATAGAATGGTGGCAAAAGGACTTCAGGGGGACCGAAGGTGACTTGTTTTGAGAAAAATCGGGTGAAGTTGTTTTGAGGCATCAAAAAAAGTAAATCTGATGGTGTTTTTGTTCTTGGAAAACCTGGTCATTTTTTGTGATGCATCTTGATGAACAACTTGAAATCTGGAATTCGCTTGGTTTTTGTTTCTTCTTTTCTTCTGTTTTTAAAGTTGGAATATTTTCTGAAACTTTTGGGGGAAGTTGGTGTGAAAATTGCTGTGTCATAGTGATGTTTCCCCATTTTTTCCTCCCAGAAAAGTGGGGAAAACATCCATCCATCCACAACATTCCAAGCCTCGAAGAAGCCTCAGTGCAACGGAAATTGTGCCTTCAGGTCTTCGACCCCCTCATCATATATAACGGTTGATGGTTTTCACTCACCAGTTGAGGGAAAGGTAGGTTTTTCCCATTATTTACGTTGGGGTTTAGCACCATCCAAACGGTGGTTGTTTTAGGATGTCTGAATCATCAACAGTAATTATTGATTGATACATCTGTGAAAAATTGCTACTGGCATTCATCTTCAAATATCATGACTGGTCAATGAACCCCCCCTGATGTAACCCCCCAGAAATAGCCGGCCGAAAATTAAACCCATATTTCTCTCGGGTCGTTGATTTGCCATAAAAATATACATGGTATTGCATGTGTGTTAATACTTGTAGTATGTAACGGCACAACCGTTTGTGCGGCCGGGAAACAACAACAACAACAACAACAACAGCATGAACCTATCAGCTATCATTTCGATAAACAACCTCAGCCCTGGGCGTGTTCGCTGTGCGGATGTTGGGTTTGCATCCTGTCTGCACCATTTCCTTCAAAGCCTGCAGGTCCAGGACAATGTCCCAAAACTCTTCCTGGGGAAATTTCGCCAAGGTACCAGGTGCTTTTTGTTTGTTCAGGCCGACCAGGCGGACCAATATCCGTTGTGAAATCACACGGTGGACCCGTGCCTTGAAAAATGGGAAAAAACAAACCCTACCGGAATTGGGGTGATCTACCGGGAACAAGTAGGAGTTTTTCAGATCCATTCCGACCCCCCATATACACCCCTGAAAATGTTGCCGGCTGATTCACCTAAACATCACCTAAACAATTTGTCAATCCGGAAAACCCATCGAAAAACCATCCACGAAAATATGTCTTTGGCGACTCAAAATGTGTTCACATTTTCCAGGGGGGTCTTGAAACCGCAAGTCTTTTCGCACATTCATCCAAAAAAAAAACGAAAAGGGGAACTCATGGACATTCACCCTCAGTTCCGCTGGTTCCTGGTGGTATACCAACCCTCCCCCATCCAGCCTCCCGCGACTCGTCGATCTGACCCGCTTCACAAAGACCTTTCAACAAGGTGGTATAGGCCACAACCTTGGCAGCTTAGGTTCCATCATTTGGGATTTTTTTTCGAAACCCAAAAAAAACGCATGGAACCTACAGGGAACTAACATAGCTGTAGCTGGAAAATGGACCACCATTTTGATGGCAGAAAACCAGGATTTCGATCATGGGTGTGGATTTGTTAGTTTCAGGGTATATTGTGCCAAATATTTGTATAGATTTCTAAGAATCGTTTTGTATGACATGTTTAAAATGGTGATGTATATGTGACATATCTATATATATATATATAAGTAGTGCGATGCCAAGGGGCACAGTTCAACTTCTCCCCCCTGCCCCCTCAGCATCAACATCCATACCTCCCCCACCCTCACCATTTTCAACCCCATCCCTATGCTTCCTAGTCTCCAAATGTCTTAACCAATTACATTTCCTAACTTTACACCTACACACTTCGCACTCTACTTCCCTCTGATTATATTCTTGATTATACACCTTTTTCTCCTCCTTATGTTCTTCCCCATATTTCCGCGACAACTCCCTAACTTTTTCTGGGTTATTATCTGCCCATTTTTTCCTATGAGCAAGGCATACATTGCAAGTAGCATTTTCCCCACTGAACACTTNCATTTCCAACACCTTATGCCCTCCACATTTACAACACTGTTTTTTCTCAACTTCTTCCACCACAATATTACCAGAAGTAATTCCATGCTTTGTAGTTTTCAAGTGTTTTCCCCAATT
>DF242989.1:0-46231 GCA_000507305.1 Breviolum minutum Mf 1.05b.01 | reverse complement strand
GGGGGGGGGGTACCAAATGTATGTACAATGAACATGTACTAAGAATTGCACAAGGACACAAGATATAGTTATACACTGTAATCAAAATGACTTGTCCCGCTCCAAACCCCTATCTATGTGGAGTTTCAGAATTTCACACCCAATCTCTGACCCAAATCATCCACATCCGTTCTGCACCTCAGGGTTCTGTCCAAAAGGATAGGCAACACAAAAACCCCACCGATCTGTCGGAATCTCCGAGAATTAAAACTTCAAACTGTAGGTTTGTGTGCTGAACAGCTGTTCCATCACAGCCGTTGCTTCCACTTGTGTTGACCTTCTGTGTTAAGAAGTGTCCCGTACTGATGGGTCCCAAACGCTTGGACCAGTTTTAGGTGCAACTTTCAAATGGTTTAGTTTTTCACCGGCTCAGGTGATGATTTGCATATATTTGTCGAAAAAAAAACGTAAAGATCTCAACACAAGGACATGGATTTCCTGTGATATCATCATCATCCGAAAAATCATCACCAACGCCTTGTGAGATATAGGAAATCCTAGGATTCTACAACCCCCCCCTGTAAACCTGTGCGTTGATCACTGCTCAACTGGAAATGCCAATAGTGAAGCTGGTTTTTACTGTCGACCCCCAAAGAAAAAAACTTTCGTACAAATACTGAAAATCACGTCTAGGGCCATTGGATTAAGGTATATCTCCTTTCAAATAGGGCATCCGTTATAGTTGTATATTTAAACCTCCAGGAGTGAAGTCTTTCTTTTGCAGATGCAACTTGGCGTATAGATCCTCCTTACTACGTTGTGTAGTTTCTGTTAACTGTTAACTCTTGAGCACATCCTGTGTTGACACACAAAAAAATGTCAGAGAACCTAAAGGATTGCGGCATGTGAGAGAGCAAATTGCTGACAGTAGCTTTCATGGATTCATTTAGATCCACTTGGACCCTCCATCACTTGTTTGTTTTGGGGGGAATGAATATTTCGCCGCCATAACTAGTCCGAAATCGTTCAGTCAACCACCACTGTGACTCAACGTTTTTTCTGGAGCGCAGCTTCAGCCCCAACAGTAACAACATTTAAGGGAATCCCTTTACACAAAAAAAACTACCATGATATTAACTATAATATATGTATATATAATATGTTCTTGAAGAACTCTACTTCGAATTACAAACAAAACTGGGTCTCAAAACCATTTGAAACTTCGGATGCTATGACTACAGTAGTTGGCTCTTTCCATTCCCATTTGGTAACAAATTCGAAAAAATTGCCCCCAACCCTCAATTCCTTTTTTTGGTCGAATCCGTAGAAAAGACACAACATGATTCACAATCCAGCTATAAACCCCAAGAATCTGTTTGTTTGCTGGACCGCCAATTCTGAATGCCTCCCGCCTCCCCTGCAAATTTAGGGAGGCATTTTTGGAAAGGAAATCTCATCATCATCTGAACCGAACCAACAATTTTTTCGTTGGGGGAAAGAGATCACCACTCGGAAACTGACAACACCTTCAGATTTCCCTCCCTTTCCCCATTGCGAGCCAACTTCGGGGTCCCATTCTGTGCGGGTTTTTTCTTTCCAAAACCACCAGCTTTGGGGTGATATTTACTCATACAAACCCGGTGAAGTTCAGAAAACGTCCACCTGTTCTGATAAAGTCATGCAAGTCATGCAAATTGATAAGTCATGCAAGCCATGCGATTGAAGATTTACATCAAATATCAGTAATTCGTGGTGGTATCTTACTGTTTCAATTTTAAACAGTCCATGGTTTCTTCTTGTCGACTCCCATCCACAGTCAGTTGATACCCAAGAAGTCGCTCATCCCAGCTTTGCGCTTTGCATCTTTGGCAAAACAATTCCAATCTACAGATTTTACACTTTGGCCAAACCCATCATTTCAAGAAAAAACAACAATCAAGTTGAAAAAAAACGTGCATACAGATAGTCTACAACTACCCACTATACCAATCTTAGGTCGATGGATGTTATTTTTTGTTCATGTAACAATCTGTTCATCAATTGGGAAACATATATAAGATATATAAATAGATATATAAGGTTAAACCTCTCAACTTCTCAGACGTTCAGCTGGTCTTCAACGTCTCCGGCCAAGTAATCTCAGCGAGTCAATCACAACATCCGGAAATCAATTCTGTGTGAAACAGGAATCGTGTGGAGCAAACCTGTTGCTTCAAGGTGTTTCTGTTCCCTAAAAAAGGCCAAAGTAGCCAAAAATCATAAGAGTCATCGTATACTTCTTCCAGAACATCATTGTTAACACGTTTATCAGATTCCGAAGATTATCATTCGCTCGATTCCCACGGAATTCCATGACTATATATGACTGTAACTATAACAATCCAAAGACACACTAAGTTGGCGTTTGGGTCGCCACCCATTTGTCAAATCGGATCATGAAACCCCAAGGTTTCAAGGTAAATATGAGTAAATAACCAAACATCTTTGTTCAACCACCACCTCGAACTTGTATTGTCAAAAATAATCCATCTTCTTGGGAGCCCAAAGGATGCTTTGAAAGGGTAACGGATGCTGAATCATAGAAATCCATCGTTGTCCATTCTGGAGAACCACCTGATATTTCAGCCAAACATCATAGTGTAAACATGGACAAACATCAATGAACCTATCGACAGGTTCAGGATCTTGGACATTCTGACAAAGGAAAACGTTGTGTCGACAGCACCCGCTCTTTTTGCCACCCAGAAACTTTCGAAGTCAGAGAATGTGACAGCACCCGACTGACGTGGATTTGGTGGATTTGCGGAGTCACGCCATTCATGTATACACTGAATGTACCCATATTGACTTTGGGTACCTTAGAGAGATGTATGGAGAAAATGTGGGAAAGTACACCCAAATATTATCAAACATTGCGTCTGGGTGAGGGTGTGTTTTCTGAATCTAAAATAGTTTCGGGGAATAGTCTTTGACAGGAATCAAATGAAGTATAGTTTTGATAGTCCAGACTCCAGACATACTGCATTAGAAATATAAAATGGAGAAGCTTTGAGAAGACATGTAAAAGGCCCTTGCGGGTCATTTCGAATGTAAACCTCACCATCCCTGGTTCATTGGTCTGTTGACTTACCACAAACAATTCAGTTCTGAAAATGTTCATGATCAAATCCTTCTGGATTCAGGCAATTCCCAAATTTCCAGACGCCTTTGACCGATCCATATCTTGAAAGATTTCAGCAGCGCGCTTGGCCGCTGGACGACAGGTGTCCAAGCACCTAAGATCATGTTGGAAGTTGAAACTCTCTCCAGTCTCCAATCAAAGCAATCCGTTTTGACAAAAAGTTAAGGTACAACAACTAATAACTATATCTGGTTGGTGGTTTCAACCCAGTTGAAAAATATTAGTCAAATTTGGAATTTTCCCCAAGTAGGGATGAACATAAAACATATTCGAAACCACCACTTAGATATTCATGGAAGCGTCTCAAAATTAGCTCCCAACCCTGAAACTAATATAGCGCCCTCAAAATCAATGGTTGGAAGATAATTTAATGTCCTTCTGGAAAGGTCCATTTTCAGGTGCGAGCTGTTAGTTTTTGGGGAAGGGTATCCTTTTTAAATCATCAGTTTTCAACTCACTCTGGCATCCACCCTTTTATCAACAAAGGAATCAATTTGCCAAGTTCCCCAGCATCTCGTGAAAGCTGTGAAGATCTAGGAAACCTGCGAAAGAGTTGCCCGGGGTGAGCAGCATCCCCCACCATCAGCATCCAGTTATATACTCAGATGATGATTGGGGTGTCCTTCATCACCTTCGAAATGCATAGCATTTATGTTCCATGCTCCCATTCTCAAAAGGTGATTGGATATCTGGAAAAAACTCAATGCACATTGGACTCGTGACTCAAGTTCGGTGAAGGAGGGGAGCATCTCCAAGGTCATTATGTAATGAAAGTAGTAAGAAATATCCCATGAAAGTCATGGGTTGATGAAACAGTGAATTCAGTTTGACGGGTGATTTCATGTGATTTCAATATACCAAGTAGTAGAGGCCTCTATCCCGGTTAAGCACCATCCATAACGCCTCTTCAACGTCCCCTGAAATGGATATGTAAGACCAGAATATCTAGCTGGTGGGCGTCTGCATCCTATCTACCCACACACCAAAACAATGAGTTTGTAGTTTTTCCCACCATCACGGGCTGTAATTAGTCAACTCTTTTTTTCCAAATTCAAAACATGTTCTTTTGCTATCCCTCAATGTATTACCATAATAACGGGTTTGTAATCAACACCACCTTTTGAGACCCAACCACTTGACACTACCCATCTACCCTGACGGTCGGTGCCTGCCTTGTTCCTTGACATCCAAGGCATTGAACCTTGGGATGGAAAACTCCAATGACGGGGCCGATTGTTTATGTTTGAAAAGAATATAACGTATAAATTATCAATCATAAAGAAGTACTTGTAATATATTGACATATAGATATTGCAAAATATAAATATATACATATATTTGGGGTTTCCTAGAATGGTGGTAGTTACCCAACAACTATGGGTTTTCCTACTAAAAATGATCAGCACTTGGGGTGGAGATTGGGGGGTACCACCATTTCAGGAAACACCCAGATATAATTCCGTTACATGTGATATACCCACCCATTCAAACAGTCACAAGTTTTCAGTTTAGTTTAGGGATTCCCGAGCCTAAACATGTGATGTCTGTCATCCAATCGTGGTTACTGGAATCCTGGGTGAGGGGGGGTAGATCCAACATATACGGTATACATATGTAAATAAAAATATATACATATACACATATAATGAAATTTAAATTTTAAATACTGTAGATTGTAGATGTATGCAAGCAAATCGATGATATGTCTTAGTCTTACCAAAAGAAAATGTCATAGAAGATACACGAGAGCTTCTACAGGGTGCCTTCTATATGTGACATATGATGTTTTATTTTAACATCTTTTAACTATGTTGTGTTTAATGATTTATAATGAAAGGTGTTCATTAACACCAAGCGTGTTGGATTTGCAAATTCCAGCGGTCTAAACAACATCTCCAGTTCCAACTTGCTGCCACTAATAGCGGTGAGTAGTTCAATTCAACCTACCAGGACACGAAGGATATGTTAAGTCAACTTTGCCATAAATGTCTCCCTTATTAAACATCTTGAAATCAAATTGACCACAGAAAAATGAAATCTGATGGTAAGTTAAAACACTCCAACAACAACTCCTATCATTCACAAACATTCGTTGAAATATTTTGCATGTTCACGTATAACTAAAGAACTGATGAATGGGTTATATCTCTCAGAAGAGTACCTTATGCATGAACTCTTTTGCGTTCTGTCGTTTGGATGTCCATCGCATTTCTTGCCACAACAATAAAAAGTGCATGGCACTACCATTATCCAAAAACTTTGTTTCACAATATTATGAAAAATAGGGATGGACAGGGTCACTACAAACAAAATCCTGGATTTTTGCCAATAAATTTGCGAATTTCGAGTACATGCAAATTTTAGGGGGTCGGCAATGCCTGAATTATACTAAACTATACTAATATCATAAGACCGTAAAAGTTGGCAAATTGGAAACCAGTTTGCATTTGGGATGGCACATTAGGCAAAAAATATTAACCCTGAGTCATGATTTGTTGCCCAAACATGTAAAACGGTTTGATTTTTGATTAATGTTCAGCCATCAAAAATGATATTTTACCAAAAAAAACCTCCAAAATATTTGTTTTCCAAAACTCATCTGGGCCCTGGCATCCCAAAAAACAAACACTTAAATATCTTGCTGTAGCTCTTGGAAAGAGATACGCGAGCAAGGCTGGTTTTGCCACTTTTTGGGGGTGTAAAGTGAACAAGTGATTTCAAGTTTATGGATTTTCAAGTTCATAGAGAAAGTTCTACATCAACAGTTTACCGCAATTGATGTTGCATGCAGTTTCATGACATTGACTCATCTGGAACTCCAAAACCAATTTCTTCCCAATGTAACCGTTGGCCGTTTGGCATTGCTTGTTTGACTTGGGACACAACTCATAGCCTCAACCTACCCCTCCACCACTGAGGTGCTCGCAAGCGCAGCGCTCGATCACGTTCCCCAAAGACTCTCCTGAAGTTGGTCCGTGAAAATCAAGGCTGCACAATGGCCGACCTTGATGCCCAAAAAAACAATAAAACATGTTTGATATTTCAACAATTGAATGCAGTATCGAAAAATAAGTACAATAATACTCAAAAGGAAAAGTAATAATAAATCAAATTATATCGTGTATATTGACAAAAGAGACACATACATGTATATGGTAAATGCTTACCCTCCCCTCAAAAGTCCACTCTTTTGAGCTATGCACAGATGACAGACGACAGATGCACCAGATGTGATGAGAAGAAAGATCATGTCACCAAGTCCGGTTGCAAGAGAAGAGATGCATGCTGATGATTGCGCGACGCAGCAGAAAACAGGAATTATTTGGTGAGATGCATTCATCATTTCATCGAAGAAGACAGATGCAGAAGCAAACGAATCCTTTTCCAGTGACTGCCGAAGCTTATGCAATGATTTCGGACATGTAGGCCGAGACTATCGGTCTCCTGCACAGGCCCACATGTCGTCCCCACGGTGCCAAAGCTCGTGTTGGGCCGAACGAGTCTTGCGATTCATCAATGCGGCGCATTCCACATGTGACCTTCAGGCGTTTGGCAGTAGGGAGTTTGTGGATCATTGGCTTCACGAAACACGGCTTGGTCCACTGCCACTTGCCATTCTTTTTGGTGAACCAGTGAGTCATGCACCGCATTTGGCAATTTGAGCTTGTATGCCTTTGCCGAGTCTGTGTGAAAGCCCACAATGTTTGACAAGCAACACATGCAGACAGACAGGTTGTGGCGAGTTTAAATGAATCAAAACAAAAAATGAAATTCTGACGGACATGGAGGTGGTGTTACTGCGAGATCTCCTCAAATAATTCAGTTTTTCAATGTTTCCATGTTTTCAATGTATGCAATTTGTCCCATATCTATCCATATCTATTTTACATGTACTTTGACTATACATTCAGTGCATTTGTTCAATACTACCCTAGTTCCCATGTACAGTCCCATGTGCTATACCTACTTCACATATACTTTAACTAAATTCAGTCCAGTTTTTCCAGTACTATACCTACTCCACAGGTATTATGCCTCCTTCACAGGTATCTTAACTAAATGCAGTCCATTTTGGTGGACGTTTTTTGGGGGGGCGCCATATATATAATATATTATGTAGAGATTAAACTATATACTAATTATTTACAGGTTCATAATATAAGACTGCCAAATAGGCGTCATAGGTTGCATATTTATGTTATGGGCATAGTACTTGGAGTCAGAGTCAACTGCCTGGTCTTTCAATAGCTACAAGGTTGGAACCAAATGGATTCCAAACGGACAGGTAACCGGTACAACTAGAAGACCATGGTCACTGCACATGAATCTTCAATGTATTGTTAAAACAAGTGTGTGCCTGTTTGTGCTTTACCTACCACATTCATGACGCGATCAAAGAACAAAAAACAACGTACAAACTACCCTTGGACCCCAAAACCATAAAAAATAAAGGTTTTAAACCTCCAATATATGGGTTATGACCCCTAAAAATGAAGGTTTTTGGTTCTCATGGTACATACTGATACCATGCATCGGTTGATAGATGTTGAGTTTGTGCCTTCAAAGCCTCCAAGAGCTCAGTTACTTTGCAGAAAATGCCTGGCCTTTGCCTCCATCGTCGCCAGTTACCCCAATTTAATTCAACGGTGGTAAACAATTTAAGAAAACTGAACCTGTCTCATCGTCCTGAATTCACATTGCTTTTCTGAAATGTTCAATATCAATGAATATCATTTGGCTACAAACGTTGATCCGCTTTGTGCTGAGTTTAACGGTTTGACAAAGAACACATCTTAGCCAAATCAGGAAATATAATATTCTTCTGACTCTTCTAAGGATGAAACAAACACCATGTATAAACCACGAAAAGCTCCACCCTAAAAAGTGCTGCACCACTACAACGGCACAAAAGCAGCTTGTCCGTTGTCCTCCTTTCTTCTACAAGTTGCAAAAAAGCCTCCATCCGTGGAAGGGGGGAAATGTGAGGATCCAACGAATGGATCAATGGGGTGATTCACATCCCTATCGGTTTATCAGTGATTTTTCGAGGAAAATCCCACGAACTTCGAGTTTTTGGACTTCGTGATGTAAAGAACAGCATTCCAGGAGTCGGTGAAGGTTACGCAAAACCATTACGGAGAATTACCTGCTTGCAAAAATCAAGAGAGGATGTGTTTTTGTTGTAAAATACCCTTTTTTGATCTTTTTTTGGTGATCTTGTAATTTCATCATGCAAGCTCTCAGGACCGTCAGATACCCGCCATCCCCGCAATGAAAAAATATCAGGATCGAAACGATCGAAACAAACCAACTCAATACTGGATTTGCCAGTTTCGAACCTACAACGAAAGGGCAGTGAGTGAACGGTAAATGGCAGCTGCAAGTGGCCAATCTCAACCGATCCCAAATTGCTCCATGGAAAATGGCAATATATACCTACAAAACTGGGTAGTTTTGTTGGGGAATTGTAGGTAAATATACCAGCCCCATTGAGTGTCTGGGAATACCAAGAATTGCAATATTGCATGTGCTTTTTCTACATTGAAATGTACCGTAGAATTTTCACATTGACAATGCATCTTGAAAAAAACATCACCTCCTCTAATTGCGGTAAAAAAGGGCAAACAGATATTTATATGCATCCAAACCACAGGTAGTTTCCTAACTCAAGCCTCTAAGGATAAAGCAGCTGTCTCTCCAGCATACTGATCCAAGAGGTCTCGCAAGTCCTGGGACTAACATGACTCAACTCGCACAGATACAAACCCCCAAAAACGAACGACCAACGAAAGTGCAAGTGAACTCCCCTTTAAAACATATTGAGAAAATCACCAAATCCAAACTAAACAGTGATTTTCGAGGTTCCATCCTTTAACTTTGCGTTTCATGCAGCTCAGGTGGTCTCAGGACTTTGTCTTTATGGAACCTTATAAGGGTCTAGAGTCACTCCCCAAGTAAAACTTTCCTGAAAGAAAGTCCTTTGTCGCCCCAATAACGAGGTGTCCAAATTTCGTGTAGTTCAAATACAAAGAAAAAACATCCACGTGAAGCTAAGCCCATTCCATGAAATACTGGTTAGTGGAAGAACCATTTCACACCCTAAGGATCCAATCACCTTGTCAAATGATGATTGGGGTGTATAATCACCTCCTCAGCAAGGTATTTAGGTTCCATTACCATTCTCAGAAGGTGATTGGATCCCTAGGGACAATCTCTATAGATAACCAAAGGCAGTATAACTCACTACCTAACGTAGGAAGCCTTTCGGAGAGTCTCACACACATACCGCGATTTCCTCCGGTTGAAAGGAGCTCACAGAAAGTGACCACAGTTTTAGTAGAGGACGGTTTGCCTTACTACTGTAGTTGGTGGTTGAACCAACCCATCTGAAAAATATGAGTCAAATTGGATCATCTCCCCAGGTAGGAAGGAAAAAAAATAAATGAAACCACCAGCTAGTTATGAGGCTGACGAACTCTGTGAAAAAAAATCTGACAGAGATCAACTTCCAACCAATTGATCTGTTGCTCATCATTTAGTACGAAAAAACAAACACCAAACGGCTGCCATTTGTTTATCAACAAGCATCGTGCGGCACATATATACATCAACTCGTTTTACATACACAATCCCTTTAAAGGAAAATGGGGTCCATTCCTGCGAGTTCGTTAAAACGACAAACTGTTGATGGCAACCAGAAATCCGGCGTTAGCCACACCAGTTGAGGTTGGTAGTTTATCCCATTCATTTACGACGGGATTTATATGGATGTTTCCGAAAATAGGGGTACCCCCAAATCATCCATTTTAATTGGGGTTTCCATTATTTGCACCATCCATTTTGGGGTACCACCATTTTTGGAAAAACCCATATATCCTTCCGGTGCTTAGCGCAGATTTCTATATCCCATCAACAGTAGGACCTTTTCCCCCCATGTCTTGCTTCATCGACCTGCTTCTTGAACTTGAATCCAAACACTGCCAAGACAGCGCAACTGAGATCATCGATGTCAAGGAAGGATTTGCCATCTGAGCAGGTCCACAAACCAAAACAAGCTGGTTGGTGGTTTCAACCCCTTTGATTAAATATTAGTCAAAATGGGAATCTTCCACCATTTTCGGGGTGTACACAAAAAAATGGTTTGAGTTGCCACCACCTAGCAAGTGAACAATGAAACGGAAAAAAAAAAACAAGACCACGCAAACATGGAACAACAAACGGACACACAACAAACCAACCAAACAATCGACCAAGAAAGAAAGAAATAAACAAAAAAACAAAGAAACAACTAACAACAACCAAACAAACAAAAAACAACAAGAAAGGGTGCACGTTTAGTTTCGTTTCATTCTACCTTAAGCAAAACAACATATTGTTACTGCCCTGTAAACTACAAAAGTCCGAATCTACAAAGACATCATCTGTTTTTAGCGCCAAAACTGAGCCGAATCCACAAGAAAATAATGTAACCTCGACGGGTCTAGAGATATCAGAAACCGTCCCATTGACTAAGAGCCAGCTACTTGTTTAGCAAGTGGGATATCTTTACAGCCAAAAAAAACGAGGAATATGGGGATTACAACCCACACATACTAACCAGTGCTTGCTCGACTCAAGGTTCAACGAATTTTCGAATTCCAAATTCAAACCCAAATCAAGCACCTTTGGCGGTCTACATGACATTACATGACATGAAACAAATGCATGATATGTCTTAAACATTGGCACACATCATACATATGACATGTCATGTATATAGTTAATCGAAAGGTCGCAAGGCAGCAGCTACAAGCTGCTTGCTATTGCAAGGCTTGCCATGTGCTCTATGGACCAAAGAATCGTTGAGAGTTACAACAACCCATCTGATCAAATGAACAGAACTAAACAGATCTGTTCCACCCCTGAAAATGAACATGGCACCTCAAAAATTACCCCTCCCTTGGAAAGGAACATAAATCTTCAAAACCCTCCATTTTTAGGTTCAACATCTTAGTTTTCCAGGGGTCAATATCCATGGTGGTGTGCTCGTCACCTCTGCTGCCACCAGGCTAGGGAAAGATTGCTGGTATGTTTGCTCCCCCTGGTGCTCCAGCCGATTGTTGTCAATCATGAGGGGCTTATCACAAGCTTCGTCGTTGGGGAGCCCATCCTAGGTGTTTCCCCCAAAAAAAAGGAGAAAGTAGACTAGTGGTGTTTAGGAGAGAAACAGGCAAAGAATAAGAATCTTCTACACCCACATTTTGATGAACCCAAATTTTATCCATGGAACCGGTTGAGGAATTATCCATGTTTTGACGTTTGAATGATCCATGCTTTTTTGATGCTCAACATGTCCAGGTTGTCACAGGTTCGCAGACACACCCCGCGTCATCTCACCTGAAAAGTGTTGGAAAGCGCTACGAGGATCCATGGGATCCAGCAGAAAACCAAGCCAGGAGATTTCTACTGACAAAATCTCAAGGTATCCCGCTATCCACAGTTTCTTGGGATTCAGCTACGTATGATATACCTAGGCATCCAATGATAGTGTTAGTTCCAATCATTGGGGGTGTACTTCATCACCTCCGAAACGCACAGCTATTTAGGTTCCATACCTTTTTCTCAGGTGATGGGATCCCGAGCCGGGTATGTATATCTCATGACTTTTGAACGATGTCATTGGGAGAAAAAAAAGGTAAAACATATTTGGATGTTTCCGAAAATAGGGGTACCCCCAAATCATCCATTTTAGTGGGTTTTTCCATTATAAACCATCCATTGTGGGATACCCCAAATTTTGGAAACACCCATTTACTCCTAGTTGATTTCTGTGAAGCTAAGCACGGAACTGGATGTCTTGTGTTTCTTGTGTTTTTTCGAAGCTGGAACATCTGCAAAATCAGATTCTCCTGACCTTTCAGCAAGCAAAAGCCAAACAATCACTGAAACATGTAACAAATACCCTTGTTAAGAAGTAACATGGCTACATGGACAATCAACATTTTAAATGGGAGATACATCTTCAAGTAGGTTGTGTTTTTTTCCATTGTCATATTACTTTTAGCTTACGGCAGGGTTAACGACCCCATGGCCAAACTGCAATTTCTGCGGGTGGGGTGGGGTGGGGTGGGGTGGGGTGGGGTGGGGATGATGACATTCTTTGAACTTGAACACATGGTGGATGCTACGCAACTCAATTTGTCTTGTCATTCAACACATGGTGGNAGGGTCGCAATCACGGCCGTAACCTAGTTTTAGGGGGTGTAACTGGAAAGAACACGTGATATCTTTTCAAGAGGAAAAAAGCAACCCGGTGTCGAGGTTACCGCACAATTCGAAGAAAGGAACGATTTCTGCAATGTCCGCTCTCATTTCAACGTCACGACTGGATTCATGACAGTTGGATTTCAATGGGCATTCTCGGAGGATCTTCCTAGTATCACTTCTCCATATAGGTTGATAACTGCTCTGTCTGAGAAAAGATGTCAAAAATTCGTTGAACACATAAGAGCTGATATTAATGACTCATACATGAGCAGTTGTAGCCGGGCACTACGTACAATGAGGTAACGTTTGGCGTAGCATTTTTAGACCTGCTCCACGCTCTCCATGGAAAACCCATTTTGGTCCTCCATTGGAAACCCACTTTAAGTGGGAGTGTGGATTTGGTGCCACTACATGCCACGAAACCAGTATGGGAATTCGGTGAAACTGGTGATCTAGTTGGTGGTTGAACCAACCCATTTGAAAAATAATAGTCAAAATGGGAATCATTTCCCCAAGCACGGGTGAACATAAAAAATATTTGAAACCACCATCTAGTGATGTTGCTCAGTTGAGTTGAGCTCAAAACTCAACCCAAACTCTTGTCTGGCCACCATCTCGATTCTCTTCTACTGCTCGCTTTGCATTTTGAGTCGGCCATTAAAAGATCTGGTACAAAAAGCAAACATATCAAACAAAAAAACTCTGAAACACCAAAAACGATAAAAACAAAAGAACAACAAACAAAGGAATACAGAAATAGAACAAAAAGTAGAAAGCAACACGTTTATTTTTAGAATTTGATTTCTGCCATAAGCCGATTCCCGCGAGAAGCAAAAGATATTTCCTAGCGGCCGGGCCGGGCCATTCTCAATTTACCACTCTGAAGGAAGCAGCTCAACCTACATCCGCCATCGCCCGACTCAAAAGTAAGGAGTCAAGCAGTCTGTCTTGGATAGAAGTAGAAGTATTAGGAAATCGCTAAAACAGAAGTCACTTGCCAGCAAATTTTGTTGAAGAGTGAATGGCACTTTGAGAATCAGGGATTTTGATGAAATAATTATGATCAACAGGTTCAGCATCATCTTCTTTGAAAAAAAAACAAACAAAAAAGGAAACAAATTGGAATCCGATTCTTTTCCAGAAATTTTAAACGCTTTTGCAAATACGGAATCTGGTGCCCCAGCACACACACACAAATCATCAGGAAGGCTCAACGATCTTAGAAATGGTGAGTGGCTCTGCAGTGATATGTGTGCACAATAAGCTGCAACAACTATGCATAAACAGAACACGGAGAAGCGTGTTCTACAAGAAACATCATTAAGGGTTGCTCCATTGCCCATGCGGGCCATATCATACCATATAGATGTTTGAGCGTACTATGTTCGTCTGAATTTAAGTCTGGGCAACTATCTACATAATGACGCGTATACCCATCTCAAAGTCATCAACCCTGCATGTTCCAACAAGAATACAAGAATTTTCGCTCGTGATGGACCCATATTTTTTCCCATGAAAAAAAAGGCTTACACCCCCGAAAACTAACATGGAACCTAAAAATGATGGTTTTTAATAGGAATCTCCTCTTCCAGGGGCTCATTTTCAGGTTCCATGTTAGTTTTCGGGGGTGTAAACAACCATCCCTTTTTTTTAAAGGGGAAACATCCTCTGAGATCGCATTATCAACCACGGATCAAGGGCAGCAAAATCTGGGGCTTCCCTGCAGAAGTGCAGGAATTATAGATGTCCAGGACGGGATAGAGCCTCGATTCGTCCAGATTTTTCGACAGGTTTTTTTAAATGCCCTAAGAATCCCACCTTTTGGCATAGAAATGATCATTGACTTAAACGAATGTCCAGTGGGATTGGATATGTTATTTCCATTGAGGGTAATGACTCTTGTTTTCTATGTCCCTAAGAATCCAGGTGGATGTTTCCGAAAATAGGGGGTTTTCCCCTAAATCATCCATTTCAATAGGGTTTTTCATTATTTCCACCATCCATTTTGGGGTTTTCCCCATTTTTTGGAAACACCCAGGTATGTCCCAAGATTTCGGGATTACCCCGATCCATTCCTATTCTTTTCGGATAGGATTGGAACCCGAAAAATCCTATTCGATCCGGGAGGGGTCTGGATTCTTAGGGATGCAGGTTGTTGACTCTGATACAAAAAAATCTGGAAACCAACTATAATACGTAGTTGTCTTGGAAAAGT
Source organism: Breviolum minutum Mf 1.05b.01 (assembly GCA_000507305.1). Lineage (NCBI taxonomy): Eukaryota > Dinophyceae > Suessiales > Symbiodiniaceae > Breviolum > Breviolum minutum. The sequence goes on along the minus strand of DF242989.1, from coordinate 31,610 downwards.
TTGAGGATTTTTTGTTGGGTTTGGTTTTGTTTGTGAAATGGATTTCAACGGTTCGTTTCTCATTTTGGTGAATGGCACGATTTTGGTGAATGGCTTGCAAGGAATCCAATCCGAGGTCTGAAAAAAGTAAGTGAAAATGGATTCTGGAATCATCCCACAAGAAATATACTGTATACAGTATACATCGATTAAGATTATATACATCATAACCTACTGTAATCACATCTGACAAACAACTCTGTACACATACATGTTTGTCATCATAGACATAAAATATAATCTATACACATTCTATACACATAAAAACAATCCTTTCTCGATGCCAATAAGTAGACACATGTTTAAAACCAGGACCTTGACCAAAAACAACAGTGGCGCTTGCTGTTGCTAACTGCCAGGTGACGTGAGCGAGGGTGTCACGTTGATGACACCTGCATCTTTCCGGTGAAACACCCCAAGCTTCCTGCCCTCAAACCCAGGAAAATGTGTATATATAAGTTTCATGTTTTACCGGCCATCCATCAAGACCCGTAACACTTTCCTTCACCCCCAATCAAGATGTACATAAACATCGAGGGCCTAGGGTATGTATTTCAGCAACATATGGGTGTTTCCAAAAATAAGGGTACCCCAAAATGGATGGTGGAAATAATGGAAAACCCTATTAAAATGGATGATTTGGGGGGAAATCCATTATATATTTTTGGAAACACCCATATCATAGTGGGCAACAATATTGCGAAGCATTTTCATAGTTGCCCAAGACTGGAATACACATAAACAGACCAACATTTGGAATGAAGTGCTCGGCACAAAATATTTACAGTATCGATATATTTATCAAATATGAATCAGGTAGAAGTAGACTCAACTATGAAGGCAACATAACAAAACAATATATGGAATGTAGGTATCTTGATTTATTTATGAGACATTGGTTTATTGATACTAGACATTTTGTTTCTTCACACCTTGGACACCTTCTATGTTTTCCACCACACTCCATAGAGCATCTGGTAAGTTGTCTAGATCCCAAGTTGTGGACGAGATGATAAGCGGGTGAAAGGAACCATGCTGTTTTCTCAAGAATGGATCCATCTTACATATATATATATATAATATATATACACCACCTAATCCACCTATTATTACCCTGAGTCGTTCTGTCTACATCACAAGTCAAAAGCATTCAACCATGTATTTTCCTACTGTTCCAGGTATTCAATTTAAAACATCGAGACATTCCAGCGCAAAAAAGAAGTACAGTACAACGGACCAGATTTTTTTTTCAATACGTTGTATATGGGTGTTGCCAAAAAATGGGGGGTACCCCATTTTTTGGAAGGTTTATTATAATGAAAAACCCTATGAAAATGGATGATTTGGGTGGAAAAGCCACTATTTTTGGAAACACCCATCTTCAACATCCGCCGTTTTCATGTGAGTTCATCCGGGAAGTCGTGGGCATCCCGCACCCTTCAAGCAGTCCACTTCCATGCGATCCACGAAGATCTTCAAATCCTGCAACTGACGGCATGAGTTGGAATGGAAAATTCTTCCTCCCGCAAAAAATGTCAATGCCGCTGAAAAAGAACTCAAGAACAACAAAAGTTCCACAGACTATAGCTGGTGGTTTTTCACCAACCCCATTTGAAAAATATGATCGTCAAAATGGGTGAAAATATTCCCCAATTGTCGGGGTGAAAATAAAAAAATATTTGAGGCACGCCACCACCTAGCAGACTTTGAGGAATCAAGACCCCAAGATGTGGGGCTTTTTGTTGGCTTATCGTTTACGGCATGCCTCAAATTTTGTAACGTCGCAGAAATCCTCGTTGGAGTTTGGGACATTTCCAGATTTTTTTTCGGTGTGGTGGCACACTGGGTCCTTTATATTGTCCTACCAGCAGTCCTACCGGGTTGATGGGTAAAACAGGCACCTTTTCGATCAACCACAGTGAAGAGCCAAGGCACAAATTTAACGGCTGGAAGCTGAAAATGCCTTGTTGAAAGGTTAAACAGGAAACACAACGACCCACCCAAAAGCCACCCATTTTGGGGGTTCAACATGTTGAAAAACTCGGGGGGGTGCTTGGAGGATCATCCCACTTCCAAAAATGGGCTAATTTTATGGCTTATAAATGCTACTATCTAACTACTTACGATACCTGGGATGATCCTCCAAGTGTAGTAACTGACAACTGAAAAGGGACCTTGAGTTGCTTGGGGAAGTCCTTTGCCTCGGTACCCCATCCCCCTGAACCCCCCTGAACCCCCCAAGCCCCCGGCCGCCCCCCTTGGCTGTCCCCTTCGTTGGTCACCAGAACGCCCACACGGTTTCCCACACGAAGGTCTGCAGGGTCCCTGACAAGAAAAAAGGATCCAACTTAAAAAGGGACTTAAACCAAATGAGTCACGAAAAAAAAACTGGTTACACCCCCCTAAGATTAACATAGGTGGTGGTTTTTCACCAACCCATTTGAAAAATACTACTGTAGTCAAAATGGGTTCATCTTCCCCAGTTTTAGGGGTGAACATAAAAAATATTTGAGTTGCCACAACCTAAGATTAACATAGAACCTGAAAACGATGGTTTGGTTCAAATGTTTCTCCTGGAATCCAGGGGGCCCGTAGTCTCAGGTTCCGTTTGTTAATCTTCCCGGGGTGTACTTTCTATTGAATCCTGGCTGTTTAATAAGAATCCTTACGATTGACAATCCCTATATACATCTAGCTGGTGGTTTGAATCCCTTTGGAAAATATTCGTCAAATTGGATCCTTTCCCCAAGGTTCGGGGTGAAAATGAAAAATATGTGAAACCACCACCTAGTACATGGTTAGTTTTGTTCATCCCCTCTATAACTCAATTAAGCGGGGTGAACTGATCACCGCTCAAGTGTCATGGACTCACAGGATGAAGTTTTTGATGGAATTTGTTGCCCTGCATGGAATGGGATGGCGGATGATTCTAGCCAACACAGTGTATATATGTAAATACGTATTATGTATGCATACACATATCCATATGTACATATTGATAATCATACATCATCTTCACCTTGTTGACTGCAACATAAATATGCAATTTACCATTTTTTGATGTTTTTGCACTTCTATCATGGTTGAGTAGTGCTTCTCTAAAGTCAGAATGATCCAAAGTGAAATCTCTTCTGACCATTCCCTACATGTTCCATGTTCACCTTTACATGCAAAATGTCACCTCGCAAGGGATCAAAACAATTCTTAACCTCAAAACTTCTGGGGCCCCTGTTCTTCCAAGTAGCTGGTTACCTCTTCCTAACGATTTACCATAAACTCGCCACAGGAAATCAAACATGAATAGCATGGGCCCGGATTCGGTTTTTTGTCACCAGGATGACATGACATTTTTTGTAGCAAATCCTGAAAGTCAACGTGTACTTTCCAATGTTTAACGGGGTACTATGGTACACATATGTAATCACTAAATGTGTATCATTGCTCACTTTAGAAAGGGCCGAAAAAAAGGCAATAACACCAAAACAAAATTCCACTGGAATTGTATGTGTTGCCGGGGGTAGCCCCAAAGAAATCCATAAATCATTATACTTGGCCACAGGCCCTAGGTTGTTTTGGTTATATAGGGGATAAAAGAATACTACTTTGGTCATTTGTATGGGAGTTTAGGATCCATGTATGGTATATTTACCTACATTTACCATAAAAATCAACCAAATGTAGGTGTATATATACCATGAATGGATCCTATGGGATTCATAAGTCATTATAAGTGTTCGTATTAGCCAGCGGGTTGTTTCAGTACGACATTGCCACATTAAAGATCCAGGACCCACAGAGTCCCACACAATTCCGCAGCAAGTTGTTTTTTTTTTCCAAATCTCCCCACCGCAAACAAACATGTGCATGTGTGATATGTAAATATATATACATATATATACACACACATAATTAAATAATTACACTTATGTAAATCATTTAATGTATCAATATGTAAATATAGATAAATATAAATAATTTACAAAAAAAACAAGAACCAAATGATACATGTAGCAGTCCAATAAATACATATATATATATATATATGTGTAAATATATGAACACAGAACATACATATAAATAGATATTCAAAGTTCAGCTAGACATGTTGTTACAAAAAAACAAGCTCCCTGTCTCTGAACTCCATTTAAAACAAGAAACATAAAACCCATAGCATGAATTGAAACCAAAAAAACATCCAATATTACACTCCCTAAAACCAACATAGCCCCTGAAAATGGATAATTGGAAGATGAAATTCCTTTTAGGGCCCCGGCCTATTTTCAGGGGCAAACTTGCCGCTAGTTTCAGGAAACATTCATCCATCAAGTCAACCACCCAATCTCAGCACTCGACCACTGAACTCGCTGTCGCATACGATTGACAAATGCGCAACCTTTCGGTTACACCAAATGCATCAGGGTGTGTGGTGCCCAGGGCACCCAGGTTCGACGGGTGGGTGCCCATGAGGCCGGGGGACACGTGGAAAGGCTGAATTTAAACAACGCACAGAAAGACGTCATCCCGCACCAAGATTTATCGCGGTGGACGTCTGAAACTATATCGAGTAAACTCATCACACACACATATTTAAATGATATCTATACAATATATAATTGATGATATACATTTGCAAAGATTTGGGGAAGGCAATGTGGCAATCGCCGCATTAAACAAGCAAAAAATCACTTTGTTGGAGCACTTGTGCATATTGTGCATCCTGTTTCCATGTCAAGCTTTGAATACTTGAGAAACAACAACTATTCCTGCATATGGTTGGTATATATCTAACTTCTTAGGACCCCTTGCTTTTCCAAAGATTCGTTGATTTTGCAGTATTCCAAAACGATATTTGTTCAAGTCTTTTCTTTTCCCGGCTGATTTGGCTGGACCCCTTGGCATTGATCCCGAAAAAAAAAATACGTCTTGAGGTTGAACCTCATAAAGGATTCACCTTCGTAAGGGATGAGAATGATTCAATCTCCGGGTGACGTGTATGTATAGCTATAACGACCGCATAACCTTCTAATAATTACATAGCGGAGATGACCGACCTAAATTCTCATGTAGATATGTAGAGTACTTACTACAATTTGAGTTTTGAAGAAGGCATGTTTGATTCTTGAACACATATTGTTCAATTTGAGAAACCTATCATAACTCCAAAGGCTTCAAAAATAAACATCAAGCTCAAACATGACCATCAAACAATCGTAACCATTGTTTGATGGTCATGTTTCAATGGTTGACTCTCCGACACATGAGCCATTGGCCCTTGCCCCTGTAGGCTTCCACACAAGTCCAATATCCAACAAGGCAGGTGTCTTCCAATTCCCATCCCTGGCGGTTGCAGGTTGCTGCGCCGGTGGCGAGTTTGGTCATTTGATACAATCACATGTCAGAGAAGATGTGGGAAAGAATGAAAGAAAAGAGCTCGCAAAAAGAGTAACTCAAACGAGATTGGCAATCCTGGAATCCCTCAGCAGCCTAGTAGCATCTAGTAGCTGTATTAGTAGCCTACGGTCTGTTACCTGCATCATCATTTCATCAACACTTGTGGCAAATCACTTGTAATCAAACGGTTCCATTACATCACGGGATCAGCTTCCTTTTTTCAATGATCCCGAAGAATTGAATATATATGCAATTCATACACACACCCTGAAACTAGGAATGAGTTGAAACATCCTCCCGGGTTAAACTAATCAAACCTGAATCAAAAGCTTTTAAAAATCATCAAAAAAACTATTGATGCTCCTGGAACCAACGATGCTGCAAGCTAGCAAAAAATTACAGGTTCCAAGCGGAATCTCGCTCTTGAAAAGGCGTTGAGATGCGCTGGCTCTACATTTGTTTTCGCAGGTGAAATGAAGAAAAACAAAGCTTTGATGGGGGAAACTAACACTTTAACAAAAAGAACATCCACTAATATTGAATTGGAAGCAAACTGGCCAATGGTCCATTGTTAAGAATACACAAATGCTCAATGTATATGGCATATTTACCTACATTTGGGTAGTTTTGGGGGAAAATGTAGGTAAATATACCATACGTTGTTCGCCAGTCTGGCATATGTAAATTGAGGTTGGGAGCTTTGCGGATATCAGCTATCAACGGTACTTCTGTTTGGTGACAAAGGCCATGACCCAACGATGTCAAGGGAACGAGTTCTGGTCTTTAGGATCCATGAAATATCATGTTCCATTGAACTGGCAGATGCTTCTGCTTTATCTGTTGGAAAAAGGAGGGAATGCCCTTTGCCATGTTCGTCTATAAACATGTCCAGCATGTGGTTGGAAAGCAATACACAAATGCATCTGCCAACAACACAACACAAATCCTAACTAATTTACCTGAATCATCCAAGGGTCTCAAATTTGAGCCTCTTAAGCACCAACAACAGACCTGGGGGCTGAAATTTGACACCCTTGGAGGGTCTAGGTATCTATAAATTATGGAATTACAGGCTTGTTAGAATCATACCCTTCAACATCTCCAGTAAAACATAAACACATTTTTCACATGAAACGTGTGTCCTTGTCCTACAACTGCTAAGTATCACGAACAAAAACAAAGATGAAGACATGACAATCAACTTCAGCTCCGCAATCCCCGAATTTCCACGCTTTTTTCACGCGGGAGTCAACGCTGGAGAGCTTCGGGTCCCTCTTCAACCATAGAGACAACGGTGCCGTGCCAACTCACCAAAAGATGCGGATTGGAAGAATGATGTCGTGAACCATCTTCAATTTTTCCCAGATGCTCAATGGGGCATGGTCTATTTACTATACATTTGGATAGTTTTGGGTGTAAATGTAGGTAAATCTACCAGTCCCATTGAGCATCTGGGATTGGCAATTTCTTCCTTTAAAAAAATGTTGACGGACACTGAATCCTATGGAAGGACATTTGTTGGAGTGCAAAATTGCAGTCCAGCAGATTGAAAGCGGTTTTTTTCCTGTCACAGGACAACCAAAATTCACTAACACGCGCGTCTCGCACGACCATGCTCTCACTTGCTGAAGGAAAAGGATGGAAAAAGGGAAAGAAACAAGATATGCTGAACCTCGATGGACTGTCCAATATATCAACCTACAAGAATTACTCTCCCTAAAACTAACATAACCTTTGAAAAATGGCGTCCTTCAAAGTACTTTGCTTTGGGAAACCTAACTTTCAGGTGCTATGATAGTTTCAGGGAGGCTATTTTTTTCACTAATCATCTTCAACTGGTCGACCCAAACTTCGGGGGCTTCAAATATCACTTCCCCTTTACGTAGAGAACATCACCCCCAGCTCCAAATCATTGCCGCAATATCACTGGTTGGCATATATATGAGGGAATCTCAAGAAATTGTTTTGAGGGAATCGCTACTGCAAAACCTGGAGTGTCATGTTCCACGATCAGGAAACCTTCCCTCAGAATCTAATAGGTTGCATACACGGCAAGATTGAAAAAGAAGGTTTATGCATGGAAAGTAAGACAGAACGGCCGCATTTGCAAATCTTAAAGATCGATCACCTTTTCAATATGACAAAACATCTTCGATTCAAAATCTATCGCTCCATTTGAATCCATGTGATGGTTAGAAATCTTGACTGAAATATTTGAGTCGCGCCATATACCCAATCTAATAAACACTTCTACCAACAAAAATCGTCTTTTGGGGCAAAACATTTACAGTAAACTTTGTTTTTTGGATGGAACCTGTGAACTCCCTGGGAAAACTTAGACACTTGAATTCGTTGTGGTCGTTTTTCCGAACCAAAATCAAGGGTGGAAACACCGATGACATTACTCAGAGTTGTCGCTAATGCGCGAACTCGTCCACCTAAATAAATTGCTTCAAAAACACTTTAGAAAAAACATCATGTCTTTTGATAATGTATCTTGCTCATTGATGACACCCAAGCATTTAGGCCTCACAAGGGCAAAGATTGATGCTTCAGCAAGGGAAGAGGTTGGTAAGACTTGACCAAAGTCAACTTCGTTGAGTAGCCAAATCAGGAAGTTTCACACCCCTGGCGCCACGGCGGCGTGTGAAGCTGCAGTGAAAATACAACAATTGAATCATGTGGATCCTACATCTATACCATCGATATATATATAGATATATAGTTGGGTGCTTTCAACCCAACTGAAAACATATGCAGTCAAAATTTACACACACAAAAAAAATCATGATTTTGAAAGAGGCATCAACATGAATTCAACATTTATCCAACTATCATCTCAATCAACATTTAAGACTCCTAAATTATATAATTTCAATTTCACTATGGTAATGGCACTTGAGCCTGCTAGATATATGGGAAATACATGACACCAAAAAAAACATGAACCTCAAAATTCCCAGCCGCCTAGAAGAGTCGGTTCTTGATTCCTGACAAAAACCAGGGAAAACCGCACAAAAAGAAGTCTCCAGAAATCTGGAAGAAAAAAAACAAAAAAAACTGGTTGGTGGTTGAACCAACCCATTTGAAAAATATTAGTCAGATTGGATCATTTCCGAACCCCAAATAGGGATGAAAATTAAACAAATCTTTGAAACCACCACCTAGAAAACATCTGCCAGTTTGTTTGGGTTCAGAATCTTTTCAAAAATCACATCCAGCAAAACCAGCAAAATCCAAAACCCCAAAACTATACCAAACTTACGTACGTGATACAGTGATGAGTGCACCAAACGAGTGATGTTTACATCTCAAGATTTGACCTTGGAGACCTTCATTTTTGACTGGTTGGGTCCGTCCTCCTTAGGAAGGTCACGGCTGGAGTTAGGACCTGGAAATCGCTGCAGTCCAGAAATCCCCAAAAGTCGCGAACCCTGGAACCTACCGGAGGAGTATTTATGACGAATTGCATACAGATACATATATATATATAAATTATACACCCAAACACTCAATGTATGGTATATATACCTACAGGCCTTCCACAAAACCTCATCAAATGTATAGGTAGATATACCATACATTGAGTGTTTGGGATAAAATCATATATACTATACGACATGTAATGAAACTATATCTATGAATGCATATTGCTTGGAGCAGATTCGGTCGAATTCAAAACCATCACCAGCTAGTTGCTCATGATATGATCCATGTTTATGTATTTACAAATAGTTACACATATATGGGTGCTTCCAAAAGTACGGGTACCCCAAAATGGATGGTTTATAATGGAAAACCCTATTAAAATGGATGATTTGGGGGTACCACTATTTTCGGAAACATCCATATAACAAAATAATACATGATATCCAAGTCAGTTTACATCTGATACAGTCAATGGTTGTTTTTGGTTCCCGTAAAAGGTGGTAGGTGACATATAATCCCCCATTTGGCAGCATATACCACATATATATACCACTTATATATTGCCCTCTGGCGGGTTATATGCTACCTACCACCTTTTATGGGAACCAAAAACAACCATTGATACAACCATTTTGATGTATGAAAACTTGGGGGAAGAAAAGACTCCCTTTTTACCCAGGTCCATCAGCTCCGCGGAGACATGTTCTGCCAAAATTCCGATTTCCCCCTCCCATAGGATCCATGTATGGTATATTTACCTACAGTTCGTTGTTTTTTCTTAATGGTATCCTTCACCAAATACTGTTGATGGTTCAGAAATCCGGCGATATAACCAGTTGAGGTTGGTAGTTTCTCCCATTATTTGCAGGGTTTCATACATGTCAGGTGGTTGTTTGGGATTTCTGAACCATCAACAGTATGATCTAGCTGGTGGTTTCAAACCCGTCTGACAAAATCTTAGTGAAATTGGATCATCTACCCGGGGATCGGGGTAAACATACAAAATCTTTGAGACCACAACCCAGTATTCAAAGACAACAATTCCCGTTTCACTTTAATATTCCTTGTTACATCTTATTATCCCCAAGATAAACATAGCCCCTGAAAAATGATGGTTAGAAGAGTACTTTCCTATAGGGAAGGTAACTTTTCAGGGTCTATGTTAAACTTCGGGGGGGTACCCTGAGATCCAGATATGTCCTAAGGAAGGGAATTCCCTTCCTCCAATCCTATGAGATGGCGATGGTGATTGAGACCATCAATCCTACTCGATCGGGAGGGGTCGATCGATTCTTAGGGTACATACTGATACTGTTCATGGAAGACATCCTGCACCATCCAACAAGTATGAAACCCTGTGAATAATGGGATATTTACCATATCAACTGGTGAACGCCGGATGTCTGAACCATCAACAGTACCCATCTGTCCCTCCGTTTTCTCTCCATTAGACCCTTCCGATCCTCGGTGAAGAGCACCATGGGCCATCTCCTGAAATTATAGAAAAACACATGAAGCTTAGGCAATTTTAGAGTTCGACATGTGAAAGTTCAGGGTATATTATGTCTCATGGAATTCGTGTAGCTAAAACATAGTGCTACAACCGTTTGTTCAGTTGTTTTCTTACGCAGTCTAATCAAGCAACAACAAATATACGGTACAGCCAACAAATATTGGCAACACATAGTCTCCAGTCAAGACTGCCATGGGGATGGCTTTGAGGTCCTCGGGCAACTTTTGCTTCTATCAGTTTTGAACCAGTTGTTCCAATGTATGTTGCTTGTTACATTATCAAACTGACAACCATTCATGCCCATCTGTACTTCCAGTGATTGAAAATAACACCATGCATCACCTTTCTCATTTTCCCTTCCTACGAGTAGGTAGTAAGTTTTACTCGTTGCTTTCCCCTAAGAAACCAGTCAAAATGTCAAAATGTCAAAGTATGACCAACACGAAGAGGGATCCAATCTCATTGATCCAAACACTTATCTGGTATGGCTTAGCTCTGTTGTCGTTCCACCGGATGAGAAAAGCAGAACTTGATCAGTGTGGAAAACCCTATGCCAATCTTATCATACTACCCTTGGACCCCAAGTGCCCATGAAAAATGAAGGTTTCAAACCCCCAAAATCTGAGTTATAACCCCTAAAAAATGAAGGTTTTGGGGGTCCATGGTAGCCGCAGTTCAAAGTATTTCCGACGATAAATACTACCACTCACCAACTCCACATAAGTGGGTAGTGCAAGTTTCACCCTGATACCATCTGGAGATTGACACGAAATACACCGAACTGTCTGGGAGTTTGGTCTAAACCCGTCCTTGTTGCCTTTCGCCTTCCATAGCTCCTCAACATGCAGGCGGTATCCCCAGAAATGCCGTTGCTTTGGCTGTGGTGGCTCTGTTTTTTTTGCTCGCTGATCTTTGTTGTCAAGTGCTTTGTGACCAAATGTGGCTAAAGGAACCTGGTTGTCACAGGTCCTAAACTTCTGAGGTGTGGCTAGGGAGCTCCCTTTCAAACACCTTACCTGCAGACTCCCCAGCCACAAATGGTTAATCTTTGTGGTATATTTCCCTACATTTGGATAATTCCTATGGTAAATGTAGGTAAATATACCATATACACATGGATCATCTGGGTAATATCTCAATCTACAACATCCCTTTCTGACTTCTCCGGACCACTCCTTAAATGGATTTGTTTGTCTCGTTGTTTGGATCCGAAGATTTGGTGCATTCAACCCGCGAGGAGAGGTTGCATGTTCGTGGAAGGTCATCTCCCTAGACACATGACATTTCATCTCAATGCTTCGTCCCACATGACCGGGTCAACCACCAACCCTATGGATCCATGTATGGTATATATACCTACATTTGGTTGATTTTTATGGTTTTCATGTAGGTAAATATACCATACATGGATCCTATGGGAAACCGTTTCCCTATAAAAAAAGACAGTCCGTCCTTGGCCACTTGTTCTCCACTCATCTTGGGAAAGGTAGCCTTGACTCAAGCAACAAGGGGGAGATACATCGAAAAAGAAAGGCGAAAGGAACCCATTCCTGCCCGTTTAACAAAGGCAATTTCACATGTTTGCCTAGAATAGAAGGTAAGATGAGGCAACAGTGTCATGTTTTTGTTTCAAGGATGCCCTTGCATAATTTTTCTTTGGTTGCAAATGAAAATTGCGTGTGTTGGGGAGGGTACCATTGAATTTCCCATATGACGTATAATGTGCCTACATGTCCAAAGATTTACCTTCTCATGTGTAAGTCCCCAACTAGACCCCTGTGTGGATTCTCTGGCCCGGGCAGTATATATATATAGACTATGTGTATTATAAAAAAAAGATACAAATTAAATATATACATGTTTTTCTATGATATAAAAGTATATACACAGTATATAGAGACATATCATAGGGCCTCTTTTAAGTGCCATTGGAGTACATTCCGAAACGACCAAGATCATGACGATCCTTGGCAAATCTGAAAAATTCACACATCGATCAGGTTCTAAGATTATTGGATTGAACACAACTCATCATATCTTGAAACAGAACCTAGTTGGTGGTTGAACCAACCCATTTGAAAAATATGATCGTCAACTTGGATCATTTTCAACATTGCCTATTCAATATTTCCCATGCCCCAAAAAGTGCATCAAAGGTCTGTCATTCATTGAAACACATCCAAAACATCTACTAAAAGCATCACCAAACAAAAAACAACCATCCTTCCCCAGTCTCTTCCTGTTGATGGTTCAGAAATTCGGCGTTCACCAGTTGATACTGTAGGTCGTTTATCCCCCATGATTTACATAGTTTTTTAGCACCATCCGAGTGGGTGGTTGCATTCTCGCCGGGCTCAACGCGGTCCCTCCCACCGTGGACCCCTTCTCCAAAACTCATTGGCAACGAGTCACTGACAATTGACTGTACGTACTTGGCCATTTCTGAATCGCCTCCATGGACCGAAGCTGTTAACGAAGCTAGGGCAAAGAATCATGGGGGTCCCCATTTTTTTTTTCCGGTTGCACCACTTCAAGTATTAGTCCATCAACATGAAATGGGACCGAATCCCAACGGACCCCTAGGTAAGTTGCGATCGAGCTATTAGATACACAGGTTTAGGGGGGTCGTTCAGTGGGTCCTGTTGGAGATTTCTTGGAATTAGAGTTGGAAAAACGATGGGATATCAAACTCTATATCAACTACAAGTGCAAATGCTCTTGTACCTGTTTTTGTTCGGGTTATAATTTGTGTCTTTTCAATCATGGTGGAATTGACCAAGTAGGCATGGATGAAATGTCCATTGTCCAGATCTCCACTATCTAGATGATGACGAGGATAATTTAATGCCCTAGGTAATACTCTGCAATACGGAATGCGTGTGTCTGTGTGTGTGTGTGAGTATGTTTTGTGGTGGCCCCTCCCCATAACAGAGACCACCAGGATTATTACATACTCAGGAGGGGGATCTCTATAACTCATTTACCACGGTTGCTGGCCACACACACAAAGTATATCAGCATATAGGTTTCCTTGTTTAAGCCACCTATTTGGGTGGGTGACAGGTTGTTTACTCAAAACTTGGGGGATATTTTCACCCACCTCCATGAGTCGATGGATTATACCGTGGCACGCAGTCTTCAGATCTTGAAGGGAATAAATCCCCAGCATCTTTCTACTCTTGAGGATGTGAAACTTATCAAAGGCAGGCCCCTGAAAAAGCATACCACATGATCCCCTTTGAAAAAAAAAAACAGCACCAGTGACACGCCCGAAAACTAGCATGACGCCTGAAAGTCACCATTTTCAATAGGACCATAGGACATGTATCTTCATTCATGGTGAACTTTCTAGCTAAATATAGTCATGCTACTTTTCGGGAGGGGGGTAATTCCTGTATGCATTGTCATAAGGGAAACCTCTATCAAAAACCGTAGATTTGCTTTTGTTTGAATTCCCCCAATAAGTGGGTCCCATTTAATGCTCCCCCGTTCCAAAGACTGTTCCAACACCATCAAACTCCATCCCATCCCTCCAACCAACCATCCCCCAGTGATTTCCCACGGGTCCCACCGGTCCTGGCCTTCAGTTTTTTTCGCTCCAAGGACGTTAAAAGACCTGCCTGGCAGGACAGGTCGTATGGATGGTCGTTTACTTCCCTTTTCAACTTGATGATTGACAAACATTTCCATTGAAAAAAATACATTGTGCGTATGTAAAGTGACCCAAAAGTCCTGTTTAACAAAAAAACATGGTTTACTAGTTGGTGGTTTCAACCCAATTGAAAAATATTAGTCAAAATGGTAATCTTCCCCAAATAGGGATGAAAATAAAACATATTTGAAACCACCACCCAGATTGGAACTGTCTTAATAACAGTCAGTTTCTTTGAGAGTCATAATTCACCTACCCAGACTTTCTGAAACTCACAAATCTGTTCCACATGAGCCACGAAAAAAAAACCTGCTACTTTCCAATATACTGGTTGCTACATAGAAATCCTTATGAGATCCTTACAATGGTTTATCATAATCCATACAGTTACGTATATACCTGGATAGTAAAATCCCCTACATACCCTAAACAACCCAGTTGTTTGTTCATTGCTCCACTGAGGCCTTGGCCTCAGCCCCTCATCCAAGTACATCAATCTACAGGTCACAGGTCCTGAGATCCCTGAGATCCCCTACCGGGGCTGAGCTTTGCCGGGGAATAGGATTGGTCTTCCAGGATTTTTGGCTCATTGTAACCTCTGTTCTGCAAGAATGGTTCTGAAAAGGGAAAAATCGTCGGGAGTTTTGGGGCCCCAAGTTGGGAAAAAAATTATCTCTATAGTTGATTGATGAGCCCCTCTTGAAGATTTGTTTTCCACAAGAATCATGTATCTTGTTGTTCAAGAGTTGTTATGACAATCATGATGAACTTACTGAGGTCAGTGGGCCAAAGCTAACAGTGAAAGGGTGAAAAACTGGCTATCGCCGATATGGTAATATATATCATTTTCTGGATGCCTTGCCGATATTCTTCACATTGCATGTTCCACTTCCATCTGGGTATGGGCACAAAACACTTGATTCCGCAAAAGAAAGACAACAACACCTTCATAAGTCTTCAAAACATGGTAAGATGCGCCATTTGTGGTACTAAAACTGCCTGCCTAAAGACATCTACCATTTACATCCATTTACCAGGCACATATTTCTTCTCCAACGAAAAACCACACAAAAACTCACCCTGAAAAACCTATCAACGGCTCATCCGCCTGAGACCAACCGTGTCATGGTTGTGAAGTGATGTCTCGACGATCAGTGCTACTTACGTTACTGAAAAATCTGTTCTTCAAAAAAACAGCTCTCCTTTTGCGAAATCTTTGCGATTCGACAATTTGGAAATGATGATGATTCAACTTGGAATGTTTTTTGCGGGAAAACATAGAATGTACTAGATATGTATAAATATTTATATATAATATATATATATGTATATATAACTATATATACAAATCTGTTCAAAAATATGGAGCATGAATTTCCACAGAATTCGTTTTGTGTTGTTAAACAGCATGTCTTACAAACCTCCTTTAAAATACATGTTGTTTATTGGCAAACATGGGAGATGAAACAACATTTCCCATGATGTTCCCCACCCTCAACTCCCTTGGGACCGCAAACAATGGGATGAGGCATTCGACCCAACGTCTCAGGGCGTACCACTGAGAAGTCATGAAACTCAGCACGAGGCGTTGTTACGGTATTCAGATGGTTCAGAAATCCGGCGAGAAAACCACCTGGGATGTAAAATTTCCCTGTAAACAATGAGATAAACTACCAAAGTCTACTGGTTACCCGGATTTATTCCATCAACAGTAGTTCTTCTGTTTCATTACCTATACTTGGAGGATCATCCGAGCTGTCTCTTTTTTGGATTCAAGTTGGCGTTTTCTTTGGCGGCTTTTTGGATTTATGGTACTGAAAGATGAAGCAATGCAGGTTTAGGGGTTGACCCGCTACTTGGAGGATCATCCCAGTTAGTTTCGTTGGTCAGGAACAACCCCATTTATAAGCCGCGAATGGCCAGGAATGGAAGGGGTTGTTCCCCGATCCTCAGGGGAAGAAGACGATCACCATGGTTATTAAGCACTTACAAGTCCTGGAACGATCCTCCAAGTAGGATCCACATATGAAATATTTGCCTACATGAGTGGATGATTCTAATGGGAGCAATGTAGGCACATATACCAGTCCCATGCATCCCATGGGTCAGGAAATTACAAGCTGACTTACATACTGCTGATGGTTCAGAATTCCCGGGCATCATCACCTTGCATCTATATAAATAATACCCTGAAAATAGTGGCACATATGTTAAACTACCCACCTAAACTGGCTAGCCGGATTTTTTGATTTCAATCAACTATAAGTATGGATCAAAAACATCTTTCCAAAAAATATCCACGAATCCAGTGATCTGCTTGCAGACACGATGTCTTTTTGGGAACAAAAATCAACCACGAAAAATGGGGGCAAAATTTGGAGCTTTCATCCGTCAAATGACTGGGAAGATTGGCAGTTCGGAGAACGTGTAGGGTTGCGTAAAATATATATAACTCTTTTTTGGGACGTTAACATGAAACAGTGAAACAAGGGCAGTACCAAAAAACCGAGTACTGTACACAATATTGTATATAGATATATCATAGTGAATATAGTTGGATACGTATGTTATATCACCGCGAGTCGCGAGTAAATACTTTTTTGTTGGACATCACGGTGCACCTGTTCTTGAACACGCCGCCCAGCACTTATTTGAGGATCGCTTTGTATGCATTTGTGTCTTCTCATTTCCACAGGATCCATGAATGGTATATCTACCTACATTTGGATGATTTCTATTGTAAATGTAGGTAAATATACCATACGTGGATCCTATGGGATTTGATTTGATCTTGAATTCATCTCCAATATTCTCCATTACCCTGTCATCGCGTATACAAATACCTGGGGCGCTCTCTAATATTTCACACACGGTACCTACACTACTTGAATGTAGATTTCCCAATCCTAAACTACGAGTTCACCTCCTTCTTTCCTGTCATGACGGTCTGTACTTCACACAAAAATCTACTCTTACCTGCTGGATACACCCTGAAAGAAAGATCGACGGCTGAATGCCTGTTAACATTTACTGGGATTCCCATCCCCCGCCAAAAAAGATTTCAGGTTCATTATGGTTCAACCATTCAGAAAAAGTACCATTCCCATTGATTCCTTTTGCAGGTCTTGGGAAAAAACATCGATCTCAACAACTTACCATGAATTAAAAAAGGGATTTTAGGGAACTCCATCTTCCATCCACAAATCTTTCAAGCTACGAATCGATGAACAAAAATTGGACAAATAAAAAACACCGACTCTTCGAATCGAAGAATAAACCATAATATGATTTGACTACCACGGTGAGACAAGGATACAACCAACTAGTATTTTGCAAAAATAGCATTGCCTATACTCAATGCAAAAAAAAATCCCTTGGATCTATGGGGTCCAACTTTTGGTAACAGTCAAGACCAGGATTGTGAAACATTTTTTAGGATCGGAGAATCCAAAACTAAAACCTTTATTTGCCACGATTGCATCCTGGGTTTTTGTAGGGGTAAATCCAACATAGACATACATACGCCGTACACCCCTAAAGGCCCTAAAAATTAACATGACAATGGAACACCAACCATGAATGAAGATGTACCTCCGATTAAAAATCGTGATTGTTTCCATTGCTCTGTTAGTTTTTGTTGATTTTTTATGTGAGTCACTGGGATTTCGCGCTAAAGTGCCTTGCATTAACTTCAGCTTGCGGTTCACACTGATGGCCTCTCCCAGGGATCCAACAGGAACTCACTTTTTTAACAAAACACCTTTCACAGTGTATGTGAAACGTGTGTGTGTTTCTGCGTCACCTTAAGTATGTAAATACAATAAATGAATAAATAAAGAAATAAATAAATAATGTAAATATACAATATATATATACATATGTTAGATATTTTAGGTTCTTTCATTGATGGTCCTGCCCCCCCATGATTGAAAGCCTACCATTGACTTGTTGATTTCCAGGATTCGTGATGAGAAACATGAATAGAAATTGAATAGAATACGATTGGCTGTGGGGTTTTAGGTGACAAACTCCACATCTTTTCAGATTTCGTTGAACAACTCTCAATGATTGAAGACACCTGGAAGGTGAAATCTCTACCGAGAAATCCATTGGTCTTCTGTGGAAACCTGGTTGCATAATTTTGTTGGATCCTTATCTTCTGAAAGGTCACCCTTGCGGGAGAGCTTCCTGATTAGACTCAACAGTCAGTGATTTTAAGATGTTTGGTCACTTCTCATGATGGAAACGTCAACCTTTCTTCCGCAAATCGCACACAAGACATGACCTTCAAAATCCTGGCGGTGAAGACAGGGGTAATTGCATTACCAACCTAAGCAACGCATATACATTAAAATGGGAAATCCCTGAAAATTTTACACAAATCACCATATATGTGTATATGATTTGTATTGTTTGGTTTATTGAAAGTGGGTAATATATGTATACATAATGACCCCTGGAAGACGGGTGGGGGTGCCTTTTCTTTTCGTTCACCGTATTTTCGAAGCTCGTCGTTGAAGACGTGTTCGGCTAAAGCATCCACCACACCACGAGCAGCGCCACCTGACAGTACATGCAGTAGGGCGGTGAGCCATGGGCCATCAAGAATCAAACAAACACCACCACCACCACCACCACCACTACCACCACCACCACCACCACCACCACCACCACCAGCAGCAGCAACAACAACAACAACAACAACAACAACAACAACAACAACAACAACAACAACAACAACAAAGTACTACTGCTTGATCAAACTGCAAGTGATGTTCGTTGACATGAAGCCGGCTGGGCCCTTTGTAACTTTGTATTCGCTAAGGGTCGAACAAATATCTACAAGGTACCACAATTGGTTGGTCTGCTATCAATCAGACACCCTTAAGCTGTCAAATGAGGCAAATTGAATGTTTATAGGGATCCCATACACAAAATGTAAATTCCGTGTGGTGTTTTTTTCCTGGGAAGGGGAGCAACCAGAAACTTGGGTAGTCATCCCTATCCCACCATGCCAGTGAGAAATGGAGATGGGGGGATACATGGAGACTAAATCAATACCCAAACAGGATGTCCTTCTTCAAGTGTGATTCCATGGCAGTACGACCGGGATGTGTCTCAAACTGTATCCCCTAAGATTGTGTCTCAAAAAGCAATTGAACCGCTTGTGGTACTGTTGATGGTTCAGAAATCCGGCACAACCACCTGGGATGTATTTTTTGAAAAATACGGGATTTCAAAACAATACCCACCCTCAACTCAGGTGAGTTGATCGATCTACCGGATTTCTTCCGTTGCCATCGGTCCAGTAGTACGCCATCTCCATCTATTTTACCTATGGCCGATGTTCGGATCGGATTTTACCCCTCGATATCTTCGATCCGAAAAAGCTGAATAGCTTGGGCCTCGTTGTTCCAAATGCTTCTGCGTGTTTGACTCCAACATGCGAAAGCGTGCCAGCCATTCCTGCCACCGCATAGTACGCTTGGTTGCTAGGTGGGTTGCTTGGTGAAGCAAGTTAAACAGTTTTTCAATGGACCGAATGGTATACTACAAAACCATGTGCTATCTGAGTCTTCTAGGTGATAAATGACAATGATAGTGACTGATAGTGACAGTTGATAGTCTTTTGTAGATGTTTGTACTCAAACGATGCAGGGAATCACCCAAACATTAGAGTCCAGTAAGGACTCTTCCATGCCACATGTTCCCTGACTACTCATTTCATATCCTGTGCCCAACCACTTTGCTACACTCAGAGATCATACAGTGAGTGAGAAGAAGTATGTCCTCCCATCACAACCTGTTGAACCTTCCTGGACGGCAGTTCTACAGCATTATCTGAATTATCATCAATTCTCTGCATTATTTGATATCATGCATAACTCACCTATATCTTATAAGCCTATATCAGACCCCAAGTTGATCTTGCTATCAAACCTTTCAATGTAAACACATCATAACGATACTACTACAAACATGAACCAAATAAATCCAAGTATATAAATATGTTCATATCCAACATTATCATTCAAACAAAAAAACAAAAATGAAAACATCACATAGATATCAAACATTCTGGCCAAATTCTAATATTTCACCAACCTAGTTTTCCCTGAAATAAGGGGTCACATTTCCCTTCCTGAACGCTACCTTTTGGGGGCCCAAAACTCCTGTTTCCCCACCTGTGAACAAGATTCCAAGGTCGTCGCCACGTTGAAGTCAATGTAACGCACACGATGCACCTGGTGGGTTGTTCAACCAATGTTTTTTGCATATCCACATGGTGGAGAAAAACTGGGGGAATGAACATGAGGATCTTTTAAACAAAAGTAGGATGGTAACTTAACACAAAAATCAAGGTGTATGCAAATTGATTTGGGAGCAACAAAATGGTAGCTCTTGGTAGTTTGGGGAACCTTACTTGGGGGAGTAAACATCATTTTGAAACATGGCCGAACATGGGAGCGGCTACCCTGCTGAATTGTGGAGCCTCAATTTGTTCAGATTTCCTGATCTGGCGGGTCCTGCACAAACGCTGAAAGAAGTTGTGGATCAGAATTCATCTGAGTTAAATTTCAAGATAAAACCAGCAACAATTGGCATCTTAGCGGTATATAATGAATCTTTCCAATTGGGAAAAATCTACCAATCTAAACCTTTCTATCAGGGATTCAACTGAATGTCAAATGCCCCCATTTAAACAGCAACACCTTGGCAAATGTGCCATCTGCATGTATGCATTGTGTACGGTGAAAACAAAAGAAACCATCAAAGAGGTGCAATGCCTTAGCCTTAAACATTCTCTAGTTGGTGGTTTCAACCCAGTTGAAAAATATTAGTCAAATTGGATTATTTCCCCAAGTAGGGTTGAAAATAAAAAATATTTGAAACCACCAACCAGTTCTCCTCTGGTTGACAATAGTTCCAGCCCCTAACAAACTTGGTTGCTTTGACTCGACACTTGAGAGTCGGACGACATTGAAAAAATAGTCAGAATTTGCGAACCAACTAGCCAAATATAAATATATATATATACACACAATGGATTATTATGTATACAGTGTGTACATATACGTAAATATATATATATATATATCATGTAAATGTAGATGTCTCCAAATTATGGATTCTGAACCGATTCATCAACATAAGTAGTTCATCTTTGTAAAGGAAATCCAGCGAACACAAAGGAAACTGCAGGAAAAAAAACAAATGACCCGAAGAAATGCAATCAATTCATCACCACTTTAATGCTACCCAGAATGAATTCCAAAAAACACCTTCACAAGGAAAATTTTAATGATTCCTGAAACCTGACCTTGGATTTGTTTAAGGTGATTGAACAAAAGATATATGTTCCCCAAATGGTAGTCCATTTGGTGATTTTACAAATCCAAGTGAATGAAGGCTTTTTTGGGGTTGATTCCCCCACTGAACCACTTTTTTGGGGGTGACCTCTGCTGAGGCCATCATTTTCCTACCCCGCTATCCGCTTCGTTCAGGGACGTCCCATTTTTTACTTTCCTTGGATGCTAGTGAAACAAGCAGGGGTTGTTTTTTTATTCGGGGTTGAGTTTGTACCTCAAAAATGATCAAACAACACCATCAACAAAACATACTTGAAATTATGTACCAGTAGTATCTAAATAGGATAAATGAGATCAACTATACCCATCACAATCAAAAACACATATCAAACCAAAAAATGATGCAAAAAACCATCCTATATACTCTCCCTGTCCGCCATGCGGCATGTTCGTTCGTTGCCTTGATATGTGTAAGTGCTCGGACACGACAGCCTAATGCTGCCGCCAAGTCCTGCATATGAAAATGGATGCTTGGTAATCATTACCTTTTCACCAACCTTTCCTACCTGGACCTGGAACTCGTGATGAATGTCTGTTTTGATTGTCCCAAGGATCTGGACCAAGTGGATTCTTTTAAACCCCGGGAAAATAGAGGACATTCACAGCCGATAGCCTGATTTTCATGACATTTACCCGTTGTATTTTTTGTTTGAATCCTTTGCCTTCGACACAACATGGAAAAATATCAACCACTGTACACGTGTATTACGAAGATGTGCTGATTGAAACCTGGAGGTAGCTTCTTAGCTCCCTATGATGAAGGGATTTTAGATACCCTCCAGCTCCTTAGCTCCCCTCTACCAGCTAGATTAGAATCATTCACCAACCATTTTGTAATGACAACTTCCAGTTGCCAAAGTTTGACTTTCCAATTGCCTTTCTATCTCTTTTGGGTGGGCAATGGCCTCATTTGAAGAAAGGTTGATTGCCATCATGTTGCCGGTAAGTTACCACCCAAACGAGGGTGTGATGTTTCCACAAAAAAGTAGCGCAGCAAGAGAGATTCAGTTTGAAAAGGGATTCATTTCCCGTAGGATCCATCTATATGGCATATGGTATATATGTACCTACATTTACCATCATTTACCATAGAAATCAAACAAATGTAGGCAGGTAAATATACCAAAACCATGGAACCTCAATGCCCTTCCAGGAAACGAAGCCTGATCAAGGGAAGTATTTTACCACCACTATCCCGAGGCCAAGCCTCATCAAGTTCGTAAGGAAGCATTCTTCGATGTATTTTTGTGGTGCGAATGGCTGGTACGTCCCCCCAAAAATCTGCCTTTCCACGGGTTGAAACATGTCAAACCACCACCACCACAGTCATTTTATATCCACCCATCTGGACTTCGAGCCTCTAAGACCAAGCTGCCTTGTGCTAATGGCATTACAGGCACTGCTGGCGTTTCGTCACCACCCAAGCGCCTAGGAATCGGTGCTTCTATAAAAACAGCCACGTGACCAAGCGGGAAACATGGGAAGCCCGCATCCCCTCTGATAATACGTAGGACGTATGTTTTGTCTATCCACATGTACATGAACATAAATATATACAGTCAATATATGATATATGTATATGCATATATAAATCAGTAACTACTGTATATAGTACATGATTGTGTATACAAACCCTTCCTAGGAGGTTGATGACCCTTAAAAATTTAAATATTGTGAAATCTGTAAAATCGCGAGGAATGGATGGATTAGGTATCCCTACCGTATGGTCCATCCGTAGATGAGGCAGCTATAATATTCCGACATGTGCCCAGTTGTATGGTAAGTGGGTATGACTTTGGAAACATCAGCTTAGCACGGTCAGGCTAGGGGAAGCCCCGTGCTGATTTTACTACGTAATTGGGTTCTCAAATGGCATACATCTAGCAAATGGTACTTGTATCAGTAACACAAATGTACATGGTACATTGAATAATTACATTTTTACTAGGTGGTATTTTGAGCCACCCGATTATCCCCAACATGATTGGCAAGAAATGAAAATCTTCCCAAATTTTCCAATGCAAAAAATAAAAAACATTAATATAGATGTTTCCGAAAATAGTGGTACCCCCAAATAATCCATTTTAATAGGGTTTTCCATTATAAACCATCCATTTTGGGGTACCCCTATTTTTGGAAACACCCATATGAAACCGCCCTACTAGTAGCAATCAGACACCTCCTTTTGTTTAATGAGGGAAAAACATTCCAAGCCCAACAAATCATCTATAAAAACATGCCAGTTGGAAACGGGCCATATAACTCCCACAATCTCCTTACCTCAATCGCTCATTCTCCGAGGCCAACTCTAAGATGGCCTGAGCGAAGCAGTGGTTGATGATGCTGCTGACAGTGGTGCTGACGATGATGATGATGATGATGATGATGATGATGAGGATGATGAGGATGAGGATGATGAGGATGATGATGATGAGGATGATGAGGATGATGATGATGATGATGATGAGAGATGAGATGATGATGATGATGATGATGATGATGATGATGAGATGAGATGATGATGATGAGGATGAGATGATGAGATGATGATGATGATGATGATGATGATGATGATGATGATGATGATGAGGATGAGGATGATGATGATGAGGATGAGGATGATGATGATGATGATGATGATGATGAGGATGAGGATGAGGATGAGGATGATGATGATGATGAGGATGAGGATGAGGATGAGGATGAGGATGATGATGATGATGATGATTAGCTCGTAGCTACCTAAACATCCTCACTCTTTCAACTACTCTCTTGTCTCCTTTTATAATAGCAATTGTTCGAAAAGGGCTCATCATATCATTGAATGGCAGGAACAAATATCCTTCTTGTAGCATCCCTCAGTGACCGGCACGACCCTCCGTGATCACGCAGAAGCAACCGCCTTGCAGGAAAGATGGTATGATGACTACTTGTTTCTTTCTCTGCTAGTGCATGGAACATATCTAATATATCTATATAACGCAGATATAACTTGTTGATACTTTTTGTGGATATATGCGAGGAGATATTAGATATATATATATATATTAGATATATGTAAAGATATTGTAATCATATATTGCATTTGACAAAACATGTGCCTGGGAAGATGAAACAAGTCCCATAGTGATTGGATCATGACAACCTTCTACTATGACTAGTTGCAATTTACTTGTTGCACTTCACATGGTTTTGAGGATTCTGGTTCTCCCCTTCATCGACCACGATGCGATAGTGCAATGCCCATCGCTCCGTTCATCGATCACCCTTCATATCGCTGGTTTGGAATGGGATGTGAACCTAACTTGACCACCACAGTGTTGTTAACTGTTAGTTAACTAATGATGATGGTTTGTTAACAGTGTGTTACACACCAAGATTGACATGTGACCTGAAATTGATAATATCCTAAACAAGTCTTACTTCTCAGGTTCCATGTTAATCTTCAGTAGTGTATACTACAATGTTTGGTTTGTTAGCCTAACTTGGCCATCTTGGCCAGCTTTCATCAGTCTCAAAGCCTCTCTCTCAGTGCCTTCTTCAAGTTCCCAGGTCTCTCCCAGCTTCATGATTTTCAATTCTGCCTGCCGAGAGATGTGGATGTAGGGGAAAAGCTACCGTGCTTTGTGGTGCACATGATATCTAAATTAATATTGGCTATTTTTAGTTGTCTATGTCACTTTCGTGTATGTAAAAAAAACTACAGATCCTTGATTAACCTAAGGTGCCTTTGCAACAACTAAAGCAACTATGAGAAATCCAAAAGAAATCCATATTCAGCAAGTTCTCGTGAACCTTGATTTAACTATCAAGTTGTTTCTAACAAACTATCACAAACAACCAACACTATATGCTACTTGTTAGCGGTTGGCAGCATTGATTGGTCATCAGCGATCAGCTGTAAGTACATCCAACCCACATTGCATCTTCCCATGGTCATTGCCCGAGTTGTGCGAAACCGGGAACCAAACCTGCAAGGCTATAGCCTTGGCACAAAGATCTTCCTGCGGAACCAGGTGATTTTTTTTAGAGTCCACCCATTGGCTGAATAGGGTTGAAACCTGGACTTTTTGTTTGAGCTGTTTGATGTGTTGAAATTTGATGAAATTACAAAATGTATTTCAGTTCGTTTTCAACAGGAGTATGATCTGTCAATGGGATCATTGGTTGATTAATGGCTGAGGTTGATGGTTTACTGTTGTAGGCATATCCGTGGAAAAGCTTTTTTCTTTAAAGGTTTCATAGGTAGAAAACCATAAGCTGTAGTAACCAGTTGACACACCAGTACGACTCTCTATGGATTCGGTATGGTGCTCTCATGGCAGCCACCAAAATCAGGCATGTTGATGGAAGAAATGTATAAAACCCTGTAAATAATGAATAAACTACATACCTCAACTGGTGCAGGCCTTCTTTCAACAACAGTATGTCTATCCATCAAAAATTGAATGGGACCGAATCCCAACGGACCCCGTTCAGTAGGTTACTAGAGCTATCAAATACCCAGGTTTTTTCGGGGTCCGTGGACCATGGGTCCGACTGTTGGAGATTTCTTGTAGTCTATCATAATCTAGGTGGTGGTTTCAACCCATCCGAAAAATATTAGTCAAAATGGGAATCTTCCCCAAATAGGGATGAAAATAAAGAATATTTGAAACCACCACCCAGTAATTTGTGGAATCTCCAGTATTTCCATGTCGGTTTTCGGTTTTCCCCCCTGTCCTTTCCCACGGCAATGGGGAGGAGCGTCATTGGAATGCCTGCCTCCACCTGGCAATTTGATGGGTTTTTTTCTCGTTGGAAAAACGCCTTGGTTTTTTGCGGGGTCCCTTGTATATCCCTATATGTATATATATATATGTATATATATATATATGTATATATATATGGATGTTTCCAAAAATAGTAGGTTTTCCCCCCAAATCATCCATTAAGAAATAGGGTTTTCCATGATTTTCACCATCCATTTTGGGGTTTTTCCCCCTATTTTTGGAAACCTCCATATATCCCATGGGAATGGTATATATATTACCTACATTGGAGTTGGATTTTTTATGGTAATTTCTATGTAGGTAAATATACCAAACCTGTCTGGATCCCATAAATAGCCAATGGCGATGCGGCACACGATTTTGAGTCATGGGCCTACTGAAAGGAATCATTTCCACGGTGATTCCTCAAACAGGACATGCTGCTTGGTTTTAAAAAAAGAAGGGCCCGGCCCCCCAAAAAATGGCTTATGGAAATGTATCCAGAATATTATATGTCATATGATATAAAAAACATATATAATATATGTATATATTTTGTTTATATACATATCTACAGTGCAGCATGCCCCAACCCACCCCACCCCATCCCACAGAAACATCAAAAAAACAGCATGGCCGCCTGGCAGACCGTCAGCTCAAAAAACAACGTCGACGAGAAGTTCACATGACCCTTTACCACCTCCGGGACCCTTTGGCCCGCCTGGGCTTGACGCTCTTCCAGGATGCGTTGTACGTCCTGGCGGTTTAACGTTTCGCCACGAGGAAGCCACGTCATGACCGTAAGGAAACCTGAAATTTCCCTGTTTTTTGGATGTATTTTGTTGTACAAGCATCTTTTAGGAATTGATTTTAGTTCCTGTGAAAAAAACAATGGATAAACAAAAAAACAGTTAAGTAAGTTCCAAATTTTTCAATTCTAGTCGTGTTCTGATTTAAAGTTGGTGTTTCAATACTGTTGGTGTTTGAGGATGTCAAATACCTCTATCTATCCTTCAAACAATTTACTCTACGTCTCCATCGCAAAAACAACATGGAGACAACTTCTACACAACAAAAACCATGTAGAATCCTGAAATCTTGGTTGGTTACCAGCGATCCTTATTATATATTGTATATATATATATAATAATGCCTATCAAAAAGGCTAGTACAAGCACGCCTAGTACAAACATCCACAACTGGAACTGAATAACCATCTCGGCCTGACGTTCTCTAGAGGTTCTTGTTGGCAAATCTAAGGATCTTCTCAGGGCGCTTTGCTTCCTCAGGCAAATTTTTGGATGATCACTGAGGGGCGGTGAAGGATTAACGAAAGAACTCTAAGGATCAGCTGGTAGGCTCCAATCCAGGTCCTCAAACATAGCGGTCCTGATTCTTAGAGTACCTGCCTGTAGCTTCAGAACTCTTAAACCCTTCAAAATAACCAAAAACCTATAGCCTATAGCAATACTCAAATATATGGACTTAGAAAGTATGCTGTTCCCACAAAGTATCCTGATTCTTGAGCCACAGGTCGTAATTGATCAAACTCCGTTGGCTCAATGACTGATTGGTTGATGTTATGATTTTTGGTGCCTAATACACGGCCGTGTCATCATCCCTTGTGTCAACAAAGAACTGTAGGGGACAGGAAAACTCCAAGACTAGGGGAATGTTCATCAAATCATAATGCCAACAGATTTTTAAAAAACATGTCGTTCCAACAATCAACTAGTTGGTGGTTTCAACCCCTTTGAAAAACATTAGTCAAAATGAGAATCTTCCCCAAAAAGGGGTGAACATAAAAAATGTTTGAAACCACCACCTAGTCATGTTAAGCCCACCAGTAACTAGATAGATAGACTAGATTCCTGTGTAGACCATGATGTGGTTTGAATGCAGAAGTGGAGCAAGTAGCAACACAATAAGTTGTGAATTTGGTAAAGGTACGTCGGAAAAATACCTAATTGGGTTGTTCCACTTCAACTTCAGAGTTGTGGAATGTCATATCGACCTAATACAACCTTCACTTTTGTGTTCAACATGGGAACATTTAAAGATGGCTTATGACAGAGTAACACAAGCAATCAGCAACGACATCTTGAAAACCCCATCATGAGTCGAAGATGAATCATGGACATATCACCATGTGGTTCACTACCATGTTGCTGGTAGGAACCACCAACAAACTAGTAGTCGATACACAATGGCTACATTTTGGTCAAATGTAATCTTGTATCAACGTAGCATTCCGTGAAAATCCAGAGGAGTCACGGAGTCAAAATATCACCCCAAACTATAGGGACATTGTGACGTTACCCATCACCATCGTCACCCAAAAAATACCTGCCCTAAACTCTTCCTAGTTGGTGGTTGAACCAACCCATCTGAAAAATATGATCGTCAAATTGGATCAATTCCCCAAACAGGTGTGAAAATAAGAAATATTTGAAACCACCAACCAGCTTATTATAATCCCTATTTAACTGGGTAGTATTTCATCCCTTATACAACCCAACCAACCGGGGTTTTGTTGATCACCCAGTCTTCCACCAGGATCGTTGGCCTTTCAACCAAGTCACACGGCCAACGTCTTACACTGCGTCACTGCACGCACCGTTGCTGGATTGCTTTGCATGAGGCCTCACGGGTGTTTTCCATGGGAGTTTTCGGTCCTTTTCGGGTGGCTTGAGCAGTTTCCCGTTTTCGATGATTAATTGATGAAACAAATATATTCTGAATTGACTGGTTTTTGGTGGAGGTTTGAAGAAACATGCATCACTAATATATGTAAAGTATAGAAATATCATACAGCTGGTCATGATGCATTCTGGATGCTTGTCAAGTCGCCGCTACAGGACCTCACCCGAAAAGTGAAAGGAGCCGCCCGCCTAACATGGCCATCTCACCGAAGGACATGCCCGCATCGTAGTGGTCGATGCATTTGCCGTTTTGTGCCTCGATTTTCGGCTCCATGGAGTTGTGATGAAGTTATGGGGGGTTTTGTTTATCTGATATAAATTGGGTTGTCCCCCTGCCCAGGATGCAATCGTCACCACCAGGATTATTATATATATATATTTTTTTTTTCAGTAGGGGATTCCTATAAACCCAATTTTTTCCACTGTTACTGGGAGGGGGGACAACCCAAGATATAAACAAAATTCATTTTAAAAAATCTTGCATTTGAGTTACATTCATTTGTAATTACTTGGAACAGATGGATAATTGAATTTTTTTGGACCCTAAGGACTAGTGATTTGGATCAGGAGTTTCATCTTAAATTTCATTTAGGTGATTGTTGTCTGCAGACTATGGATTTCTGAGTGGAAGGCCGTACCAGTACCTACAGATCAACAACAATGGGTTTCCCGGCCGAAAGATCCCGGAGGTAACGATTGAGAGTAAAAAATAAATTCACCGGATCAGCACTACAAACCCAAACCCAAACCCAAAACCAACAACAACAACAACAACAACAACAACAACAACAACAACAACAACAACAACAACAACAGACAACAACAACAACAACAACAACAACAACGACAACAACAACAACAACAACAACAACAACACTTACACTTCCCTCCACCATCTTGGCACCTCAATCCTAGCTTCTCCATCCAACAAGACCTGTCCAATCCAAAAGGGAGGACATGTTGAACGCGACGACGTTGGGATGTGTCAATTCAAAGCCCACCAATCTGTCAACTGATGGTGATCCATCTGGGCAAAATTTCCTATAATTCCCTCCCACCTGAATTTTCAGGGCATTTTTGGGGGGGGATTCCCTTACGTCGGACTGTTCAACACCAGTTGTGGGTGTGTCGTGAACACCAGGCGACCTAAGTGTCTTGACGATGTTTGGGGTGATGTCAGCTGAGGTCGTTATCATTTGCCCAGATCCATGACTGTCAACTGATGGATGCCAAGACCAAAACATGTCCGGAAAAAGACATATTGCAACAACATCATCTTTTACAAATAAGGCAAGTCTTAGATTCTTAGATATATCATGTCCAAATATCCTCATAATTTCAGGGTTTCTTGCAATTCAAGCAATCCTTAGTAATAGATTCTGAAGGTATGGAGGTTCGTTTTTTTTCATGAGAGCGTCGCTCCGCCAAGGTACGATCATGGCATCAGTTTCTGCAGCTTTTTGAGCAATCACCTGCGGATGCGAGGCCTATAGGATCCATTTTTGAATATACTTACCTACATTTAACATACATTTAAATGGTAAATGTAGATACATCAATTTACAGCAAATGTCGGTATTTAAATAAGTTTATGGCAAATGTAGGTAAATATTCCATACATGGATCCTATGGGAATACTCTTCACTTCTAATCCTTCACATCCGAAGTCTGACTTACAACTCAAACTTATGTAATCAAATTTATTTTGCCAGATTTTCTTAGGATTAAAAAGTTACCCATTTTAAGTGGTAAATCACCAATTGACCATTTGCTTACAACTTAACTTTTATAACTAAAAATGGTTTGATTCCCATTCTCTTCCATTCAATTCACGGGATATTCACAAGAGATGCCTTTTTTTTCCACCAAAACCTTGGGTAACGAAAAACGGTGTTGTGTTTTTTTTGGCGGTTTTCGTAAAGGTTCCCCAACGTAAGGGTCCAGGGGGTCATGGTGAAAATTCAAGCCATTAAAGGCACCCCCGACTTGGATGGGTCCCGTGGTACTTCCACCTACACCCCTGGAGTTAAACATGGAACCTGAAAATTAACCCCTGGAAGTTCGGAGATTCCTATTGGAAACCATCATTTTCAGGTTCCATGTTAAACTTTGGGGGGGTATAAGTATAAGTATTTTTTTGATGGGGATTTACCCTCCCCAAAACTAACTTTGGCCGTGGAAAGTGATGCTTGGAAGATGAAATCTCCTTTCGGGATGGCCTATTTTCAGGTGCCACGTTAGTTTCTGGGAGGGTATAGCCCCTGAAGTTTAACAGCATCGACTCTGAAGAAGGTGGTTACAAAACTACCTTCCTGTGGGGGGTTTTGGTCACTTTTCAGGGGCGTTTGCTCTTAGTTTCAGGGAGGGTATAGCAATATGACTTCAAATGTAATGATCCCTAGGCATCGGTTGTCATAGATGTGTCTTTTCAGTGTTTTCTAGAATTCACCAATACTTAAACAATATTAGTGGGTGGCTTCAACCCATCTGAAGAATATTCGTCAAATTGGCAATCTTCCCCAAATAGGGGTGAAACAAGCAAAAATTTGAAACCACCACCTAGGTATGTATACAGTATACATCTAGCTTGTGTTTTAACACATGCTTTCGTCCAGGTATAAGTCCAGCATTTGAAAGAACATGCTATATATATATATACATGTATATATCAACTATAAACACCAATCATAAGGATGCACTACAAGAAACATATTATATTTAAGATGAAATATCAACAAACATCTTACCCTCTGCTAAACTAAC
>DF242988.1:13595-46806 GCA_000507305.1 Breviolum minutum Mf 1.05b.01 | reverse complement strand
TAATTTTCGTAGCAACAACAACAACAACCACAACCACAACCACAACCACAACCACAACCACAACCACAACCATAGCCTTCGCTGCCACTCATCTTTGCCAGGAACTCTTATCTGAAGCCTGGATTCCCAATTTGCAGATTCGTTGGCCTTTCTGGGTGAAATGGAGGGGCAGCCATTGTTGAGATTTGAGCGCCAAGGGTGTTGAATGCCAAATAAGTAAAAGGGTTGGGGTTTTCAATTCAAAGGTCTTAAATTCCTTGTCTTTTGTTTAAAAGAACCCAGGACTTGATATAGTATAGATATACACTGGTGATTGCAAACTGCAACATGGCTAGCTGCAGCAGTTCCTTGAGGAAGGAAACAATCCTTTTTGGTTTCAAGAAAGCAAGCAGGATATTTAGATGGATGTTTCCGAATATAGTGGTACCCCAAAATCCATTTTAATAGGGTTTTCCATTATAAACCATCCATTTTGGGATACCCCTATTTTTGAAAACACCCAGATGGATACTAGGCAAGATTGGATTCCAAACATTTCTTCCGCCCTATCGGATATCCTTAAATCGGCACACTCACGGTTTATCAAAAGCTGGAGTGCAACTGTTGTGCTCCAAGACCCTTTAAACCTACTGGTATCGGAAATGTTTGGTGATGCTTGTTTTGTTGAAGGGAAACAAGAAAACATCGGGGTGTTAGTTTTGCATAGGGAACTCTACCTTCAACCCTTCGGACTCCAGACCAAGCTTTTGCAGGTCAAATTGTGGCCACAAAAAGAAAAGTTTGAGTTTTTGACATAGATTGCAACAACAACCTCTTCAATTTCAAAGGTTTTTCAAAGATCCTTTAGACAACTGTTCAGCTTTTTTATGGAGGCGTGGTTGAAGGTTTTTTGGGAAGAGGGTGCGGCTCCACATTATACACCAGAAGCCAGAAATGAGGATATCGGATATTCGGAAAGTGGTTGGATGTATAAGAAACAAAAAAGTTACCACAATTTACTTCTGGAAATGGGCAAAATCTAACACCAAAGTGAGAAACATGTAAATGTTGTAGTTACTTCAATAGGATAATTACATACAGACATACATATCTAAATATTCATGCAAATACACAATTCCAACCTCAATATACCTCAACTACAATATGCATTCATTTATTGATGCCATACTCCTGCAGGTATATAGAGGTAATCGCCTACTTTCATAAGATTAACTAGAAGTAGCCTCAATTATTGCTAATTATATACAGTATTTCATTACTTATTTTCAATATAATATATATTTCATTGTCATCCCCATAGAATCCATGTATGGAATATTTACCTACATGAAAATCCATAAAAATCAAGCAAAATGTAGGTAAATATATTACCAGTCCCATGGATGGCCTGGGACCTGGGATCATTTTTGTTGGGATTTCTTCCAATGACTTCGGATCCCAACTGCTCCAGGTGTCTTCTAGATCAGCTGAAGCAGTTGGACCTTGGACTAAGAGCAGTCGAACGAAACGACGTTTGGAAGCTTAGGGAATTCGAGCGATCAGGGAGCTAATACCTGGGATGTCCTGCTGGTACTTAGCTAGGTGGTGGCAACTCAAATACTTGGCTAATTTGGATTTAATTTGGCCAGATGAAATATGACAAAATGAAGTCATTGAATATGTGTCTAGGTGGTGGCAACTCAAATATGTTCACTATTTTCACCCCGAACCTTGGGGGAAATGATCCAATTTGACGATTATATTTTTTCCGATGGGTTGGTTCAACCACCAACTAGTTAGTAACTGGATTATATACCACCTGGAAAGGATCGATGGCTAGCCACTCCCATGTATTGGGAAATATCATGGCCCCTTACTAATCGCCACCTTTTGGGGGTGGAAGATGGTAAACCCCAAATATAAGTAGGTTGGATACGTGCCATAAATAGGTGAAACAAACCAACTCACTAACGATCCGTTACGATCACTTCCAGCAGGACACCCGGAGGTAGCATTTCAATGCCCCATTCTTTGGGGGTGGTTGGTACCCATTGGGGGAATTTTCACCTGAGGTCGAAGTCTTCAATGTGAGCATGAGCCCTACAAATCCAATCACCGAAACGGAGAATGGTAATGGAACCTAAATACCTTTCGTTTCGGAGGTGATGAAGGACACCCCTATCATCATCTGACGTTCGGTGATTGGATCCTTAGGGAGCAAATTGACCAAATGTTTGATGTTTTATGATTTGAAGCTAACATGTTGAAGAAATTCTGAGCTGGTTCCCCCCAGCGTAAACGTCCAAAAATACGACTCAAAAGACTGCAGTTTTGGATATTGGATAGTCTTTGTTCAAGGTGTTGGAGGGTACCATGGTTTTCATTGGCAATTTGGTGCAATCGATTTATAATTGACGCTCTTTTAAGAAAACATTATTAACACAGACATTAGAAACAGATAATTTCCCATAAATTACCTAGAGTTAGAACTCCACTCCCAAAAAAAGCTGAGGTGAACACTCTGAGAACTTGTCTCTGGTCATAGATCGACTTCTTTCCGAGGTGCATCCAAAAAAAACGGCAAGAACTGTGAAAACCCGACCCAAAATCCAATGGAAATTGTGGAGACTGCGTGGACGGCATTTCGATGTTCAATCTCCAAGATCTAGAATTCCAAAATGAGAAGCCATGGTAATGTATTGTGGCGATTGATGAAACTTGAGATGCAGGCAAAAGATATGCAGGCAAAAGATCCGAAACGTAGGAAGTTTGGATGGATAATTCTTTGAAAGTCCGAAACGTCTTGAAGGGCCGTGTTTTAGATGTAAAGAATTGCTATCTTACGTATGTCGTTGGTGTTCACAATGAGTCTGCTAATACCATTTGACTACAATTGTACAGTTTATGATTATTATACTCGTGTAGTATCAACATATCAACATTTCAGTTGGCTTCTTGTTCAAATACACCAAGATGTCCATCTTAGAGTTTCTCATGTCCCGATCACTTGACAGGATGTGCCGCCATGCAGTTGGTTTCCTCAGATTATTGGAGGTGTTGTTGTTGTTGTTGTTGTTGTTGTTGTTGTTGGGAATCCGAATTCGGGGGGATCATGGTTCATGGTTTGAAGACCACAAGCATTGAGGGCTATCAATGTCCAAGTGTCAGGTGCAACTTCGTAGGGTGTGTACCTATAGTTTTCTGATTACAGATGCTGAATTGCACTTGGGGTTTGCCCGAGTGTGATCAATCTACAAATCGCATAAAAATCGCCAATTGCACCCATGGACAACATCATTTTTGATAAACTTTGGAATGATAGCCAGGAGAGTCGCTATTTTTTTCTCCTTGGAAAAATATCACATGAGACATGGGGTGTTTTGAGATCGTGCTAAACGACCGGAGGTCCGCTACGTCGCAGGACAGATACCAAGGCGAGATGGTTCCGGGAGTTGATTTTCGGGTGATGAAATGAACGGGTTGAGCAACTTCTTGGAAAGCATTGGAATATGTTAGATCAGAATATCTTAGAATATCTATGACTATCCCCAAGTTTAAATCTTGGGAAGGGAGTTAATCCAATGACTCATCTTTTTTTGACAGATAATTGATATGATTGGGGAGTGTTTGCAAAGTAAGACGGATCAAGGTGTTGTTTTCCTCTCATAGGAGCTAGCTGCAGCTAGGTTTTTCAACACGAATCTGCTTGAAGCCTTGAATTTCTCGTTGTTATTTTTTTGCATCATGGGGATCTACCACATGTTCAAGACTTTTTTGGTCAATGTCGGTCAAGTGAGACTGACACATTGTGAAGCGGTTTCTTGCTGTTTTTTTCTACAAAGGCAGGAAAATGGTTGTCTTTCAACTTGTAATTTCATGTAATTTCGAGGATTAAGTGTCAGATGTTCTGTTTTTTTTTGGAAACGTCAGAAAAGTACCTCCAAGTTTTTTCAGGATCCGCCAGCTTTTAAGAACTCTATAAATGATAAATGATTGAAACAACAAAAATAAAAGCTTGTGGTTTGCGCGTTGGAAGGAATTCGGTATCCAAGCATCTCCAATCTCTTACCGTTGAGGGCGGTAACGACCGCTTGAACCAAGGATTTGGGGGGTCAACGTTGGAGTTGCTTTGGAGAGAGACAAGTAAACAGGTACCAGGTAGCTGCTTTGCCACAAAAAAAACGGTGATTTTTTCCAAGAAGTTCCCACAAGTCTACCTTTTCGGGGCAATTCCCCTGGGTGAAGGGGCGCCGTAAGTTCCTTCAGGCCCACACTTGTCCAGCCAGAGGTGCAAAGTGTGGAAGTTGAAGTTGGGGCTTTTGGTGACGTTTTTCTGGCAGAAAAATGAGGAAATTTTCGAGAAATCTATGGGGATGACATGGTGAAAGCAGAAGTTGAGGCTCATTCAGAGATGGAAACGACTTGGAGAATGCATGATAAGCGTTCAAAAGGTTGGATCCGATACATGTAGTTGGACCACCAGAAACAGACTGCTAGTGCCTCTAGTTGTTGTTCTGATCTCCAAATTTATTTGTTGCCCCTGACATCAAAAAAAAAAAGGACTCAGCACGTCATGGTTTTTGTTGGAGTCAAAGATTGCTATCATGCAGCTCCCTTTCACCTCTGAGATGCCAGTTTTTTCACCCCACTCGATGGTAACCTGCAGATCCTGCAGGTGAATTTTGTTTGGAGATGTATTTGTCGGCCTTAAAAACGCATGCTACGCTTGTGTACCCAATGATGATCATTTGACATGATTTGAATGTCTTTATATATAACATGTGGTTGCGTTTGACATCTTTTGACTTTGTCTATTAAGTCTATTGAGAGTCAATAATAAATCACAGGAACTTGCAATTAATCATTTTAAATCATTTTAATCATACTTCAAAAATACTACAATCAACAAACGGATATATTGATGAGACAAAGGGAGATAGTCGATTTCAACATTCTAAAGTTTGAAATCAAATATATGATTGGACTGTTCTTAGTTGATGAGCAAATTAGCAACGTATGACCATTTTCTCTACTGAAATGACGAGCAAATTAGCAACAAGGTGAAGGTGGGGGTTGAGCACCAACCAGATGATCACATGCTGTGTATCAGGTAGCAGCTTCTAAGAGGCAGGGACCCCTGGTTGGAACAGCGATACATGGGAATATTTACGATGGTTAGCATGACCATCGTGAAAAATAGCTATGGAAATAGTTTTAAATAGATGAACATGTAGAATAGTGTCTTAGAGTCTTTGACATGTTTCATCATTTTCCCGTTTTTTTAGTTTGACAATCTAAGAAGTCTGTCATTATTAGCACTAAAGGTTTGCATGATGTCAAAAAGTCTAGGAAACGACATCACCAAGAATTTGGGTGGATTCTCAGGACTTCGATATTTAAAAGAATCTGGAGAAGTTCCAGGCTGTTTTTGTTTTGCTGAATTTGCGTTTTTTTGGAGATGTTTTGGTATATATTCTTGCTTTACATTGAATTTAGAGGTTGGATGCTGTCCAAAAATGGTTTGTTTGATGTCTGCAACACGAAACTTTCAAAGGCAGAATGACCAGTGTCGAAATACTGTGTATAATAGCGTGACTGTTTACAGCAGACACCCTCTGATTCTTGAACCGTGCTTCAAGTTCCAGCGGTTTTTACTATCAAAATTCTCGATCAGAAATCAAAAAGATTTACAATTTACCTTCCTTGATTCAAAAACCCCTTATTTCGGTTCTTCAGATCATTTCGACTGGTTGCTGCACCCCAGGTGGATGACACAGGCTTGTGTACGCCTAGCCGTTTCACCTCTCGAAGTGGATGTGAGAAAGTCCAATGATTCCCCTGGAGTTTCCGGATCTTTTGCTATGTAACTCTTCGGATTTCAACAATATAAACCTCTACCAATACGATTTTGATTTGATATCAAGAGATCAACATTATGAGAAATATCCATCAAAAAAACGGTCAAAAAGCAACAACAACAACAACAACAACAACAACAACAACAACAACAACAACAACAACAACAACAACAACAACAAAGTCACCGCGGGCGGAAACGGCCAAAAAAGCCGCGTTTTTCACCCTAAAAAATCAGCTCCCTGTCCCCTTTTGCTTAAGACTTAGGGTGGACCTGCAGTGACGAAACCTTGTCATTGCTGGTCGACCCGCCGGGTTTGGTGACCAAAACAACTCTCCAAAAAAAACTCCAAATTCGAAACGGCAACTCTTTCGCCATCTTTTTTGCTTTTTTTTGCTGTGCCAAATTCAAAAAAAACACCAATGGGCTTTGCGTATGCACAAAAAAAAAGACGAGCTGATGATGAGTAGGGAATCATCCAACGATTTCTTTAGGATATTTTGTTGCAATGCTTTGTGTGGGTATACTTTGGGATTAATTTTGATTCATGCCCTCATTCCCTGCGAATCGCGCCAGCCAGAAGATGTCGGTTTGCATTGCGCGAAAAAAAAAGACAGTCTGAATTTTGCATTTCTGCACCACTTGAGAAGATCCATGCGACTGTAACAAATTGTAATCATTGAATCAATTTGAGTCATGAGAAGTAGAGACTTTGAGAAGCAACTCAGTCGCTTTTCTGAGAATTTCGGCATGATTCTTGTTTGGCCCAGTGTTCCAAGTATGTCTTTTTGATGGCCTGGCACCAATCGGAAATGGTGAGCATTAAATATTCATGACCGTTGATTTTCCCTATGTGTTTATACCATCATGATTCATGATTCATCATCTATCGTGGTATATATGTATATACAGTATTTTTTTACGCAAATATACTGTACACACCTCATGAAGATATATAACGTCATTTTGTCTTGGAAGTCGTTCTCAACAATGGTGCCGTTTTTGTAGACGTGTTTTTTTCTGGTAGCCAGTTGTGTCCTCCTGGTACTGTATCATGATTTGTGGATCGCAAGAAATGTTGGTTGTTATACGTCCTTTACGTCATTTTGAGACTACCGGAGTTACAAGATCCAAACAAGGACCTTCTTGAAAGTGTGTGTGTGTGTGTTTGTCCACTGCTCCTGTTGCGAAGAATTGCTCAAAACCAAAGTTTTTTGTGAATATCGGAGGAAGAAAAGGAACAAAACAAAAAGGTTTAGTGTGCGACATTGCATGTAGAACACAACCTGCATCTTGACAATTCAAGAAATGAATCAAGTTTAAGTAATCTGATGGCTTTGCAAGGAACGCCCGGAAGGTGGAATAAATTGAAACACCATAAAAGCTATCAATGGTAAAGCAGACATTTTCTCTGACCAGAGAAGTCTCAGCAACAGGGTGGAGATGAACAAAAGCTATGAAAGGATCCGTCATCAAAGACCACCTGTATGTCTTCGCTATGAGAAGCACACTTTCTTGGAGGTCCTATGTTGTCAGAAACCTTCATGAACATACAGTAATTGATTTCTTTGAATCCTGCTTGAATTCATGCCATCTCCTGCTCGTAGCTTGGGAACAAAATTGAAGGTAGCTGGCTCAGTTGTTTGTTGGGGGATATCAATTTTCGATGTCGCTGTGTCACGAATCCTCGATTCGCGTGTCCGGGATTTTCACCCACAAAACCTCAACGGTGGTCGATGTGTAATGATCCACTGACCCACTGATATTGCATCATTGGTTGAAACCTATGCTGCACAGATACATACGAAGGGATGTTTGATACCGATTTTTGAGTATAGCAAATTCAAATATCATGATAGGTAGCGCCTAGTAAAGAGTGAGATGACCATCCCCTCGCAAACTATACAATATTATCAATATTGTGTTTTGAACGAATTATGGTTGAGGATTGTTTATATTCGAGGTTCATAGGTCAATCATTGACTGGTCTCTCAATGGCCTGGAACTTGTTTGAGAACAATTATGGCATCACAAACTTCCTGAAGACACACAGAGCAGCATATTCCAAGCAAAGCCTTTGCCATGTCACAAATTGTCAAGCATGCTTTCCACTGGCTCTATCTATAGAATGATGTTACATAAAGTTATTTCTTTTTTCCAATGTCGGATCCAGAATCTTCAGATTTTGTTTTGATATTTATTGCGACCTCCAATTACAACACTAAAGTCCGTTGATTTTAGCTGTAATTTTGTGAATCTTCTCCCGAAAGTTGACACTAGATATTTTCCAAAAGATTTCTACAAACCTTGTACTTTTTGTTTGTTCCCTACAACATTCCATCATCTACCCTCCCTGAAACGAATATAGCCCCTCAAAATAGGCCATCCTAAAAAGAAATTTCATCTTCCAACCATTCATTTTCCCGGTGTTACACCCGGAAGATTAACATGGAACCTGAGAATAGACCCCTGTAAAGGAAACTCATCTTCCAAACCATCATTTTCAGGTTCTATGTTAATCTTCCGGTGTTATGTCAGTTTCAGGGAGTGTACTCGTTTGTTGATGTGTTGATCCCAAGGTCCACATTCATAGTGCCTCCAACTTACCACGTGGAGATGAACGAGGATTGTTACTTGGATCAACACTCTCACCATGTGGGGATATGCTGGAGCTCCGCAATTTTGGGGTTGGACTCCTCCTCAAAAAAATCCCTCCAAAATGGTGAACATATGTTTTTTTGTTGGTGGGAAATTCCAGTGAAAATTAGCGGTTTGGTGTCACAAAAATTTGAGATGCAGCCAATAGATAGAGAAGTAAAGAGGAGTTTGAGGTGAAGGTTTGCCACAGAAAGGAATGAAAGATCGAAGATGGAATGGATTTTCCTTTTAGTCAATGATCCTTGGAATTCATATGAGCAAGACCATCATTCACCTTGTTGGAGGTGTTGCTATGCTTCCAGCATGCTTACCCTAACAGATGTCAATCGAGAAAACGTCTTGCAAGGCTGCTTTAACCTTGCAGGTTTGGGTTTTGGATAAATCTTAGTGAAGTCAAAATACCTGAGCACAAAAGCATCCATTTATATATATATATATACAGTAAGGGAATGCCTCTTGACTAGCGATCCGTAGCTTTATCTCAGGGACACCCAAATCGGTTTGAAAGTTAGTATTCACCCAGATTTATGAAGTAGGTTGATTAGAGGCCAAAAACATCATCTCCGGGGAGGACTGTTTAATAGGGTAACCTGTTTTGAGGCCTATCTAGACATGACGCACTCGCTCTGTATCAAGTGAAAAGATATCACAACGGTAGTATATGATGTTGAATGATCACTTGTTGTTGTTGTTGTTGTTGTTGTTGTTGTTGTTGTTGTTGTTGTAATTGTAAGCTCATCCACTTAGTCTTGGTTGACCCAACCGCCATTTTTCTTTGTTTTTTCATACCAATCCCGCAATTCCTGGCGTAAACCTGAGGTCGGATCCCTACGTGGTGTGTTTCTTGGGCGAAGATGTTCCAGCCTTTCAAACCAAGGCGATCCCGTTTGGTTTGGGTTGAGTTGAAGGGCAAAGATGGTGGAGAAGATAAGAGAATAGAAGATGAAGACAAAGAAATAGAAAGGTTGAATAGAAAACTGAAAATGGATGGTTGGAATAGGCCTTGGAATACTACTTTCCTATTGGACGCCTATTTTCAGGGGCTATGTTAGTTTAAGGGAGGGTACCTAAACAGAATGAGTCATACAAAAAGCGTCTTGGATCGGAAAATAGAGACTTTTGATTAATGAAAATTCATGGGATTTCGGACTTTGGTTGTTTGGTACTGTTGATGGAAGAAATCCTGCACCTGGGACGTATAAAGCCCTATAAATAATGGCATATTAACATATATTAACCATATCACCTGGTTAGCCAGATTTCTTCCATCAACAGTATCCACCTGCTTGTCATGTTTAATCCAACTCTCGCCACTGCTGGCGATGGCGCAGGTATGTCGTCAAACACTGGATCCAGTTTGGGACGAGGATGGAGTCAGTGGAAGATTGGACTCGAAGCGGTTGGGTTCATGGACAATTCATACAGTTAGAATGGTTAAAGCATGCATCAAACAGTGTAACTGTAAAACAGTGGTCAACAGGTGGCAGATGCAGATCTACACTATGATTTAATGCAGGACGTTGCTCATCAACAGCTTATTTGAAGAGAGTCGTTCCCCAAGCTGAAATTCCTAAGGTCCAAAATGATTTTGGATTCTTGCGACCGGGACATGCCTGGATTTGCCCTATTTACCTGGCAACTGTAAAGGTCCTACAGTGCTACAAAGTGTCGCTTTGCACCTCGTCGGTACTGTCTTGCCCCAACCACCTAAACAACAAAAACCAACAAATCCTCACCACAAAAAAATGCAACAAAAAACGCTAAGTTTGAAGAGAACACTGTGAGAACAGGAGCATGTTGTGAAGCCTTATGTTCCCGGATTGGATATGGTCCTTCAGATCTTAGATCAGGACTCCGCATTTTGGGGGACCCTGGGAGTGACGGCCAAAAAAGAAAAGCAGCCAGAGAATTGGAGATGGGTTCCGGGTAAGGAAATACACCTACTAGATTTTTTTCCCATTGCCATGTTAGATTCAGGCCTTTAGGGCAAGTAAATCTGTAGCTGGTTGAAGTTAAAGGACGAATGTCAGAAGTTACGGATTTCGATTCAGGATCTGAAACAAAGCGGCTCTTAGTATGATTGCTGTGATATAAAAGTGATGTTAAAGTGGTTTGATCTTCATGAATTAAGTAATTATTTTGTAATAGTCATTGGTGTGTTCTATGTTTTTTCTATTCCAAAAGAATGGTGTGTAAGTCTGTGTAGGTACCCAAATATCCTTAAAGATAACTCAGAATGTCAGGTAAGGTTTGGGGATGTTTTGGAGGGATTCTTGGGGAGGCTGTGATGTCCTTTCTTCAGAACTGGGTAGGATGACACCTTCAAAGATCTCACTGAGCGCTGGGGCAACCGAGATTTTGTCGTTTTTGTTGGTGGAATTTTTCGGAAAGTGACAAGTTTCTTTGTGACAAACTTCCAGCTATTTCCCCTCAAAGGAGGACTCTAAAAAAAAGAAAGGCTTTTTCCAAACAACACGTTTTTTTTTCAGGGTGATGTTGGATCATCAAAAACAAACACATTTGATCATCGAAAAACCCACCAACAATACATATAGGTCCAGGTTTTCCACCGTAGGGTGGTGTTTCTTCAACACCTCAGGTCTCCTTGCTGGACGAGGGGTCGGAAGCGACTTTTTGGGCGAGGTGATGTGGGGACAAACTGATGGGCGGTTTCGGTGGGATGTGCTTTGTTCTTGTGTTTTTATTTCGGGGAATAATGACATAGGGAGGGTATGTTTTTCTCTCTACATTGTGCTGTTTGACAATATGTATAGTTTGATATGTATATACTATGTTACTATGTGTTTTAATCATGTATTGGAATGTATTGTACATTTTATTATGATTGATGTAATTATGAACACATATCATTATAGAAGATGTAGATATTGATGTGCAGATCATACATTCTGTATATTGATTTGTTCTATCATATATAGATTTTTGGAAGAGAATCCCAAAAATGATCCTTCCAAAAGAACATGACAAACGTCAGCTACCGTCAGGTGCGACTTGCCTCGGATGAGTTCTATCCGTCCGAAGCTGAGAGATCACGGGATCGAAGCATCGTTTTCTAAGCCTTCTTCTCGAGGGGGTAAAAACATAGGTCTTGCTGCATTGAGAAGTACCTTTTGTAAAAATATCATCCCACCCTGGGGAGGAAAAGATCGGAATACTAGTCAAGTTTATTGGGATTGCATCTTTTCAAAAGATTCTGTCGGATTTAAAGAACACTGACACTGATAGAAGTATGATGTGCATGTTTATGTTGTGGTGAAGATTCATTTATCGGCAATTAATGTGAAGAAAGAATAGATAATACATATACGCATATATATACATTGATATATACGCATATATTTATATATGAACATATCATAGCATTTACAGTTGCGAAATCTAAAACCCTTCCACTATTGTTGGGTATTTTTTGAGGCATGGGCTTCTAACTGGTCCATAACCTTCATGATGTTTGAGGCATGGATTCGAGGGTGACCTTTTGCTTGAAGGTGTTCCTGAAGGTCGAAACGCCTCTTGGTGAAAAACGCTGAAGAAATGGTGGAGGATGTAAAAGTCCAAAGGGGTTGAAAGATCGTGCGTGGGGATTATGAAATGTGATATGTACATATACGTATATGTACATATATATGTACATATATATATATATGTATATATTATTGTTTATCATATATATATATATGTATATACTTGTACTACTATAGATAGAGCAGATTTAAAGAAGAATATCTAATATCTATGTTCAGCATTTGATAGCAGTGTAATTCTATTCGTGTAAGGATAGAGATTCATTCACAAGATTAACATCAGTTCACATCTGAATCCCATTTGATTTACATTCATGCCATGGATGGTCATTCCTTACAGTCTTAGATGTTTGCTTCCAAGTTCTTTTTTTTCGGCTCAAGTTTTGGGAGGTGGCCGATCCAATTCAAGAACGCATGGTTCAGATGATGATGATGATGATGATGATGAGGAGGAGGAGGAGGAGGAGACGTATCACGATTCCGATGTTCCTATGTTGTTTTGACACACATTTTGACACTGATGACTGACATTGTTTACAATTGTGTGTTAAAAGACCATTCAACAGTTCTCCTGTCGTTTTGCGCCCCTCGCTCGGAAAGCCCAAACGTCGGGGCAACTCCCCCGGATTTAGTGGCAGTTGCGGCATTTACCTGTGAAAGATCTGCGTTTCGAATGAGGCCCTTCTCCGTTTGAGCATCATTGTGGATGAGGGCCAACACAAGGAGATGCCGAAAGATCCCGATTCTCAACTTTTGGGGTGGAGATGGATAAGTCTGAACAGTTGTGGTTTCCAATGTTCGGAAAAGTTGGAGGTACTGACACCTTTGCTGGAAATTCATGGAAATTCTACCCAGCATGTGATGTTGCCAGGAATACATGATGCCGCCTTCAGTTGCGCCACAACTGCCCTTGGCCTCCAAGCATGAACCTGGAGTCGTTGACGAGACCTACTTTGACACGGCAGAATTTGAAGCGTTGGGAGGCCTAGGATGGAAACGAATTTGGATGTGTTTTGGGCTGCCAAAAGTCATGTCAATTCACCTCTTATCCAGTGACCATATGTTAATCCCAGATCCCACAAATGTCTAACTTTAGACACCATGAGCGCAATGTGAAACTTTGATCTATATACCTCAGATTGTCAGGAAATTGCTGAAACTAGCAATAATTCTTATGTCTTATGTCAGCAGCCGAGGATGGAAAATCTTCCGAAGGAAGAATCCACTCCGAAAATCAGGCCCTGAAGCATTCGCAGAAAACTTTTTGAATGAATCCGGTGACGTCACACCAAAAGG
Source organism: Breviolum minutum Mf 1.05b.01 (assembly GCA_000507305.1). Classification (NCBI taxonomy): domain Eukaryota; class Dinophyceae; order Suessiales; family Symbiodiniaceae; genus Breviolum; species Breviolum minutum. The sequence continues at coordinate 33,471 of DF242988.1, read as the reverse complement.
ACTTATAGAACAGGCGATTTTGATGTGATTTGTATGGGAAATGCCTCTACTCTATTTCAGGGTGTTGGTTTCTTGGCGTTGGGGAGTTGTGGATCATTCACCCAGATGGGAGCACATGTGCTACTCCTTGGTGCTGCAGGAAGTCTTTGAATTTATGTCATAAGGTCATTCTTCCAAAGATTCTCCTATCTACCATACATATCAACACATGATACTGTGTTTGGAGTATAAGTAAACGAAGATTTGCATGCCATTTCAATGAACCTCCTGCGTTACAAGGTGCATAGTGAAGATTGTTTGTTGTGTGCCAAAGAGATATCGAAGAACATCCTTGATTGATTTTCGAAAAAAAGAGTTGCTACGATCTACACCAGCGTGTAAAAAGCATAATCTCAGTCCCAGAGCTTTGGTGGAAAACATCCAAAAAAACGAACACGCCAGGGGAAGTGGAAAGACTGGAAAGAAAAGTGAGCCAGCCAAAGCAAAGCTGGAAACTGAACAGAGGTGCCTATACTGTGAATCACTGGTTCCGGGATGTGGGGGCATGGCGGCATGGGCATGAAAGACGTGCGGACATCAAGAAAAGCATATTTGATGCGAAGAAAAGAAGTATGGGAAAGGAGTGGGAAGGAAGTGTAGGGAAGGAAGGAACCTTTACCAGAGCTGGAACGGCAAAATGCATCGGTCACCACCCTCCACTATCAAACATGACAACGTCAAACAATGTCAAAGCACTTCCAAGTTGGAAAATCATTTGACTAGCCACTCCCATGTCAAATGTGAGCATGATCCAAAGCCTTTTGCGTGGGTTGAAGGCAGAGTTGAAGGAGTTGAGTCAATTTTTGTCATAGAAAACCCTAAGTTGCGTAAGCTCGCGTAATCAAGTTGCGCATCCTACATCAGCATGTGCTAAAAATGCGGTCGCATAAGTGCAGCGTTTCACAGACGCTTCAGCATTATCATCCACATATAGCCATTTATGGGCATTTTGGGTACATGTATCATGCATTGGTTTGTATATAAGTTCATATTATATAATTGCCCCTTCAACTAAACGACCAGCTTTTGGTGAATTACTGGTACGCTGGTTTTCACCGCTTTCACCTCGGTTTTTGCACAAAGGGGTGGATCAAGTCCTTCCCGAACACGGCCTTCACGTCCTGCTGGGGTGGCTGTGGAGGTGGAATGCTTTGAGTTTCTGTTGCTGGAAGGGTTAAGTGGAACACTCTTGCTTTCTGAACATCTTGGTTTTGATCCTAGCTTTGTTGATTCTAATTTTATTTTGTTTCAATACAAGGGATGTGTGATGATGTAAATATATGTGTATGTCAATGATACATGATACCTTTTTTATCTTTTTTTGGTAAATGTGAAACCACATGCCAATCAATGCAAATTGCAAACCCATCAGGTGCAGCAGCTCACAGTAACTGTGCTGGGCGCCAAAGACCTTCAAAACGGAAGGACCCCCAGGGGTCTTGGAGCTTGGGGAGTTGTGATGTGGGACAAAAACTCCAAATCTGGGTCGCAGTGAGTTGAAATTCAACCCTTTCATTGCAATAAAGATTATATAATATTATATATATATATATATATATACATGTGATTGTATCATGTCATGGCTTCATGACATAGGGAATAGAAAACATACAGTATTTCCTCGGACCTATGAGATGACGATGATCTTTTTCAAGACATCATTGCATTGGTGAAAAGTTCCCCCATTCCTGCCGGTTATGGAGCAACTATTCGCAGTGTTTCACTGGGGTCAATGATCCAAATCAATTCCTGATCTCGAGGAATCGACTTTGGTGCCCGTTTTTGATCATTCAAAGTTCATAAAGACGGTCATTTTGCTAAGATTTGATGGTGGATCTTCAAATCTTCAGGGCATTCAATGGATTTTGAAGAGCGATCAGCTTCTCAATTAGCAGTTTCCAGTTAGGGTCGGCCATCCCATGAGTCCTCAAGGGTGGGTTGGAAGGAAACACATCATGTACGCATTATGCTTGACAAAAATGTCATGATGAACCATGGGACCATGAGTGACACACACCCCCACAACAACCATCCCCACCAACAGCCAGGTGTTCCTACTACTGTACCTGTGAGGTCAAAGGCGGGCCGTTGGATCCAAGCCTGAAACATCCAAATGATTGGAATCTTGTGAGTCACTTGAATCTAAATGATCAATACCTGTAATCCTATATTTCTTTGTATGTATGGATATCTAAGATATGTATATATTAAATTATAAAATGTATACATATATATGTATATATACATACGAATATGTGTTATTTATACATCAGCATGAAGTGAAGCAAAGGTAGGTGTGCAGATATCTGTTATAGATCAGTCCCATGAATGGTGTGAGAGTGGAGGGTTTGGAATAGTCATCACCAGGAGTGGCTGAGGGATATTTCCCTTCCAAATTTTGAGAATCTGTTGAAGTCGCGATAGCAACCCCAGTCCATCGGAGTTCTTCTTCATGTTTACGTATTTTGTTTAAAACTTGGGGCACGTGAAAAAACATCCTCATCAAACTTCACCAAGGAAAATCGTGGGATGATATGGGGGGGTTAAAGAACCTCAAAATCAAAAGCTTAGATGCTGAAGCTCGACCTGAATGGTGACCTTTTTTTTAAGGTCGTCCTTAATGGTGACCTTCAAGAGAGATCAGGTCTTTAGTACTAAAACATCCGCACATGGTATTTTTGCTCAGATGTTCCATTTAAGATCAGTCAAAGTATAAGTATCATATATCCATGTAAACATATAGTAGAGATGGATAACATGGCAAATGGCTCATCATGAGTCGAAAGTTTGAAATTTGCAAATCGCCAGGGAATTTGCGCTTTTCCGGACGAAGTCACGTTGTGAACGATGTGATCGATCCGGTCAGAGACTGAGCCGGTTGCTGATATATGACTTGCGATGACCAAGCATTTCCCTTGAAAGGTTGAAAAGACATGAAGATTGAAGGTGGAAGCATTTTTTCAAGAAACTAAAATGAATCTATGGCTTAAACTATGGAATGTTTGTTTAAGCTACGTATGTAACATGTGATTGGTGCAGGAGGTTGGGGTAAAACTGTTATATATACTTTGGCAACTATGGAGCGTCAGCATACTGTACCCATCTTTAATGACAATAAAGAAGTAACTGTGGGTGCTTTCTCAAATGATTCTGTTGGCATGTAAGTCATTGCAATTTAGCAAAAGAAGGACAACCATTGAACTCTTTGATTGGTGGGTACCAAGGGCCCTTGTTTTGGAAAATGAAAACATGTTGAGACACCTTTGCCTATCAAAATTAGCAGGTTTAGATCAAATGGTGGCAGGTTTGGCAGAAGACGATGGAATTCGACTACGAGGGCATTGAACCCTTGGTGTTCTGCGTTTTTCAGAAGGCGCATTTGAAAAAGAATCCATGATTTGATGTCCAGATATTCCGTGAAGCACACTGCCGAAAGTAGATGGCGCACCTCCGAAAAGAGCGTAAGGGTCGATGAACCACTACATGTTTTTTTTAATACCATCTATTTTGGTGGTTTTTTCTGAATCCTTGGAGAGAAAAAAAATTGCAGGATCCCACTTTTCGCCCCTCAAAGAAAAAAACAATCCAAAGAAACCAGTTGTTTTTTTTCACAGCTTGGGCCAGGAAGTCTGGCCGAAGCAAGATACACTGCTGGGTATGGTTGGATCCTTGAAGTGTTGGAAGTTGAGTGATCGTGCAGTGGTCATGGAAAGTTGGGTTTGAAACAGGTTATATATACCCTCCCTGAAACTAACAACATAGCACTTGAAAATTGATGGTTGGAATATCAATTTGTATTAATTTCCTTTTGGGGCCCGGCCTATTTTCAGGGGCGAACTATTGGTTTTAGGGAGGATATAGTAGTTGTATATAGCTGTCAGAAGATGTTTGAAAAATGCAAGTGATAGGAGGTTGACCTGACCTGAGTTGGATGATAAATCCATATAAATCCTATTCAATCCCTATTGTGTCACTCAAAAACTTATGATACACATATTTTTGCATGTATTTGGATCTTTTCTGGCGATCGTGTCCTTCGTAAGGTTGGTTAGAATTTCCCAGCAGGTCTCTCCAAAAAAGGAATCAACGTGTCTATACTGAAGCCAAAAATTGATGGGTTGCTAACTAACTATGATACGCTCACTGTCAAAAAATTCATCATCTACATGGAACACTGGGATCAGATCATGTTTAGATCATTGTTAATTTCACCCATCAAAGGGTACCACATAAGATGTCATCTTCTCACTTGTGATGTCGAAGCTGAGGCAACCCTTGAAGCGGAGGATATCACTGGCAGTTGCATGGCTAATTTGGCTGTGGGGTTAGGTGATCTCCAAAATTGGAGATGGAATTTAGATAAAAAACGTGTACCCTCTCTGAAACTAACATATCCCACCTTGGGAAAAGGAAAATCATCTTCAAAAGTGCCTTGAAAAGGGGATATGTTAGTTCGCTGGAAGGTATGTACTGTTTCTCCAAGATGCATGGTTCAGTGGAAAATGCCGATATACTTGTATTTGAAATATTGGAGGGGACCCATTTTTCACTCCAAGATTGTGGAAGGGAAGGGTAAATAATATAAATGGTTCAATTATTCAACTTGAGCAGCTACACGTGATTGGATTTCAATGGGCGAGCAGGATGGTTCCGGCAAGAGAGATCAGCGCTTATGTCACAGATAGGAGACACCATGGAACTGGTGGGTAAGGACTCACCCATTCTTGATGGTTTTTCGAGGCAATCTGACAAACATTGAATAAACTTTGAGTTGTAGGGGCAGCTATCGCGTCTCCGTTGTGGCTGCTGGATCATCGTTGAAGACTACAAATTATTTGAAGTCTATGGATCCGGTAAAAATATGAAAGATCTAGAAAATGGACCTTCGCTGTGTGACGATTCTCTTCCCATTCCCTTTCTGAGCCATTTGGCGCTTCAGATGTATGAATTTGTTCAGTTTCGATTCCATAGCCAATTGATGGATGATAAGCCTGAGCAATCCTGAGCACACGAGCCATTTTCCGTGAAACAATCTGCAATTCCGTTTTGTATGTTTGGCTCTTAGTGCCCTCATGAAAAAAGACAACAAAAGGAACAAAAATCGTCCAAATCTCCTTTCATACGTACATAGTACATCGATCTCTTCATTTTTTCACCATCAAGAGCCATTAATTTGGGAAGTTTTTTGTGGAGAGGTCTTTGGGTCCACGAGTTCCGCCATTTTTTCAGTGGAAATTTTCCCTCGAAAACTTCCAGCGATCCATTCACTTTAGGTCACACCTATCCCTGCTTTGAAAATCCTAAGGTTTCGAGCAAGATCTACCTTTGGAAGGGGCGGAGGAGCCGCCGGTGATGTTAAGAAAGTAAAGATATTATGCTTGGATATGTATAATATGGATTAATATGGTATGTATTGATATGTATGGTTTGAAGGAAATGATGTTGTTTGAAATCCCAAGAAAGGGGAAAAACACCCTCCATTGTTCATGGTTCATGGTTCAACAACTTGGACACGCCACCGTTTGGCAGGAGGGTGCCTGTTTGACTGTGAAGGTCACTTCTCAGTCGGTGAAGGGGTTGGTTTGGGGGAAAGATGAGATTGGTCCAAACATGATTTTTCTATGCGTTGCTAACGGTTATTTTTCCAGCATGTATCAAAAGCGCTAAACTGATACTTTGACAAAGCTACCTGTTTATAGATAGAAAAAAGTATGTAGTACAGCCTCAACAAATGGATCCATTAGTTGATGTCTTACCATACTTGAGACACTGATGCTCATTCAATATGAGAGTTACAAACAACACTTGTGCAGTGTCCAGGAACCCCTATTTGTTGGTTTTGAATAGCCCTATGAACCCATTGCCATTCCCATTGCGATGCTTCACAAAAAAGAAATCCGAAAAAGGTGATCTTGCAAAACAAGCGCCGTGCCCGGGGACTTGATTGATGGAGCGGTTTGCCAAATTTACCAACAAAATAATGGGGTAGCATTTAAAAAAACCCGACGATTGAAAAGCATGAAAAAAAAACAATTCCAAGTCTTTTGAGGTGACCCTAAGATGGATCTATGTCATGGTATATGTACCTACGTTTACATGGAATTGTATGGGAGATAAAAATTTGTGCCTTTTTCACATGTTGATGAATGTCAACTTAGGTGGCTCGTCAGGAACATCCACATCAACGAGACTTGGGTAAAACTTCTCTGCACAGATGGATGTTACAAGGTGTTGGCTTTTGGTACTCGTACCACTGGTACCACGGGTGATGAAAAAGTACTGCATCTCAAAATCTTAGATGCAATCTTGATGCAACGTAGGATGTATCAATTTTGAGTGAGTCTTTGAAAACAAAATCTTACATTGGTTGATTTGGTTGAGTCATGTTTCATGAGCCTTACATCAGGAAACTTGAAACCTCCTCTTAAACCCCCCAAAAGTGGTGGGGAACATCATAGACTAAAACTTGCAGAGTGCACCACTCTGGTATTGCTGATTCAATGGGAGGAGCTTCTAAGTTGTCCTCGGCACCAAAGCTCCCTTCAATTGTTTTTGGCTATACTTGGGATGCTACACTTTAAAAACAAGCAGAACGGTTGGGAATTTGGAGAAGTTGAGATTCCATGGCAAAGTAAAGTCTGGCCTTGTTGAGTCTCCTTGATCTCAGGAAAAGTCCTGTTTGCCAAGAAAAGCAATGTGTTTTTGCAGTGAAATAAAATAGATGGCTGGAAATTCTACCGTTTCACAAGAGGACATACATAGATTTGGGGAGGGAAAGATAATGGTACCATTTTGGTACTCTCCAAATAATCCATTGCAACTTTGAATTGAAGGATTTAGATTTAGATATATAGATTTAGAAAGTCATGAAAAAGTCCTTGCAGCTGGAAGTAGTTAAACAGATGTTCAATATTCACTTGTTGTGAACATGATGATTAGACAAGAGTATGTTTTTGAGGGGGGCCTTGGATTGGTGGCTCCCCAATAACCAGCTTGTTTCAGCAAAGTGATTATTTTACCCTTCACTTTCCAATTGATGGAAGCAAAACCCCCGAAGGGGCCTCATCCCGAAAAACTGATGGCCACCAACGCCACCGGGGAAAAATACCTGACCAGTGCGGAAGCCGTAGAAAAACTGGAATCTGAGGATATTTGGAAGAGCCTGCCAAGAGACGGGAACCAATCTCCAGTGCCTCGGATTCGAGAAGCAAAATTCCGAAGATCTGAACCTTAAAAAGAGATTGGGGAGAAGCCTATTGGAAACCGGAGATCTTGAAGGAATATTTTTGGGGGTGGGAAAAAACAGTAGTTTTTCATGAAAATGTGGAGCTGCAGTTGAATTTTACCTTCACTCCCATTGCCAATTTGTTCACTGAGATGCAACCAAGACAGCAGTGCATCCGGCAGAAATGAAGACGAGGAGGTCAAAAGTCAAAACACCAAAGAGTTGGGAGATCTTGGAAACCTTTTTTCCAATTGGATTTTTGTTGAAAGGAACTTCTTGGCTTTTTTGTGTGTGAAGTTGGAAAATTTGATGGTTGTTTGGAGTCGCCATGTTTGGTGGAAATGATTCTCAAAACACCATATGCAACATATGGTTCGAGCTGCTAAGACGAAGACATGAAGATCTTTATTTTCGTTAGCCTTTTAGCCAGCTTTTATGACGTTTGAACCTGGAATTGGGGATGTTATCAGAATTTGCAGTTTCTTTGGGAACGAAGTAAGACCGAAGCCGAGAATTGTTGTTGAAGGGAATTGGCATGGGAGTATTATCTCTGCAGAAAAGACCATTGACCTTGAAGTACATTGGCATGTCTTTGAGGGCAATGGCCTTTTCTGCAGAGGAAACGAGCAAGTCGTGGAGGTGCCCTCCTCAGTGCCTCATCCCAAAAGCTGAGGAGTTGCCAGGTGCTGGTGACACGCCTCGCAGATGGCGATGCAAATGGTGGGGATGCAGATGGTGGACGTCAGGATCCAAACTATAGAGGAAGCACCTTGAGAAAGGTGTTCAACTCCAAGTGTACTTCTTTCATAAGATGACAGGTAAAGTTGAAAGCTTTGCCACGGCGGGAGCTGAGCATTTGCAAAGAGAACAGAGAAAAGGTGAATTCAAACAGTCCCACGTCTCTGTTCTCTTTGCGCCTCGCGGCGGTCCACAAAAACTGGAAACGCATACAATGCTGTCTTTTCTCAGGGTTTTGGAGACATAGGGAGTTGCCAGCCTGCTGGTGCACGCATCTGCATGGGGAACAAAAGCCATGGGGATGCAGATGGTGGACGCACTGGATACAAAATTATGTTTCATCTTAATTAGATGAAAAAATGAAAGATAATTTTGGATCCAGTGCGTCCACCATTTGCATCCCCGTCTTATGAAAGAAGTACACTTCTTGGAGTTCAGCACCAAGAAGGTAAAGTTGAAAGCTTTGCCTCGTCTGCAGCTGAGCACTTGCGAAGAGAACAGGTGAAGTCGAAGAGCCCCAGGAGTTCCAAAGTGGAGTCAGTGCAAGGTTTTAGAAGAACTTTCTGTGAAGAAATGTGGAGACGGCTCATCACAATACTCACGAGAAGAGCATCGTGACCTATTCTTTTCATGGCTTGATGTGGGAGATGGTGAATTCCTAGGAAACCAGGAATTCTCCGTATTCCTCATCAAGCTCCTACAAGGGCTTAGGCAACTCGCAAAGCAAAAAGTTGCATGGCTGCAAGCTCCAAGGGCTATGAATCTACGGAGGTGGAGGTCAACATTTCAAAGTGGGTGAAAATTGACTTAAAGTCGGAGATGGTTTCACCAACCAATTAGAGCGAAGTCAATAGACTTCGAAGTAGCATCCTGAAACCAGGATGGGAAGCCAGCTCGAAAGACTCTAAAGGTGCAGGACCTGATTCAGGATGAAACAATCAAGCTGCCCTAGGCCCTATACCGTCCGGTTTCACTTGGATTGTGTTATTTTGTATTGAATTCTTGCTTTCAGTATACCAGTGATCAAATTATTTGCACACTGGTAGGTCCATTTTGTCGAAATGGACATGTCAGACATGCAATTGTTTTTTCCAAACAAACTGCGTCAACCTTTTCCAGACATCATGAGAATCCTGCGATACTTTGGTTTCTCTGCCCAATCCATATCTTCCCTTTCTACCAATTTACATTTACATTTCAAAAGGTCATCATGGAAACATATATTATTTGTCGATCTAGAAAACATACATAACACCACAAAAAATCCACCTCCTGGACCTTGAACCCATGTCACTTTTCCATGGCTGAGGTCCTTGTTGAATTTGATTATGACCCAACTCAGGACCTGTAAAACGAAATTTGGACATTTGCATCATTGATGTAGATTGTTTCATTTGTCATGTAACCATGTAGATGGTTTGGTTGATTTTTGGTATGTCCAGAAAATATATCTTGGGAAAAAAATGTTCAATCTTTCAAGAAGTAAGTTCTGGGTTGTGTTTTTTAATACACCAGATTTCCTTCCCACTTATCCATCCATCCATCCCGGTGAGGTTTTCCCATCAACTTAGCCAGGTTGAAAGTTTTGATTCAAAGCTTTCGAGGTCTTCATGGATTAGACTTACAGACCAGGCGAGGTTTGATGGGGATGCAGATAGCCACAGAAGTGAGTCATACAAAACTCTGAGTTTTATGAATTAGATGTTTCTCAATGGAGATTTTTTTAAGTGGGAGTAAAGGAAATCTTGTTGTTTTCTTAGGTGGTAATTATGCTGAATCCAAAAATGTTGGGGGTTGATGGACCAAGGCGCAATAGATTCAATCATTTATGCAGGACCATGTTGAAACATCGACTTCATATCGATTGATCTCCCATCTTCGATGTTTGTTTTTTTTGTGTGCCCAGAGTTTGGATATCTGAAACACAGGTTTTTTGCGTAAAAAATGACTGATGGGGCAGAGACACTGCAAACCATGTTCTATATTCTATATATTCCTCGCCTTCCCGAAATGTCTGGCACAGCTTCAGTCATTTTCCATCGAGATGGTTGTATACCCCACGGCCCTGGAGTGATTTTATATAACCCCCTTACTAAACAGCTAATCTTTGAAGTGACTAGCAATTCATTCTGGCGCTGGTGTAATTGTTGCCATGAGTATTATCGGATTATCTCAATGATGCCAACACCGAGCCTGCCAGGCGATGTTTCTCGTGCATTTGTGCTGTAGCAGGGCAAGCGACTGAGTTCACAATAGAGTTGAAAGGTTGGATGAGACAATCCAGATTGCCTATTCAAAAACAAAAATATGTATATCGGGCCAAGGCTTGGAAAAGACATGTCTCTGAAGGTTTGAGTGTTTTGTATAGAAAACGAGATTAGCATTTTTGGTTATAGAAAGTGATACTATTCCATAAGCGAAAATGCTTCAAATTGCATTCGTTCACTACAACCCTTTGGCAAGAGTGGCACTCCAAAACCCGTTTTTGGGTGACTACTCTTGTCGAACCCTGTGACAAAAAATAACCCTTCAAGGTAGTGTAAGATCATGAAGTCCTTCCAAAGATGACATGTTCATTTACAGCTTGGATGCTATCTCATTTTATTCAAGAAGAGATTTATTTTTTCTTTAGACAACTATTTTAACTTTCCATTTTCGCAGATCACTTGGGATAATTTCTTTTCTATTTAACCATGGTTTAACCATCATCAGCCCGCCGGCTGCATTCAGGCATCGCCATGCAGAGCTACAAACGAATGGAGCCTTTGAAGCTGGATATCAAACAGCATGGGAAGCCCAAGAAATATCACAACTGTTCATGGTGAAGAAATCCCAAGGCCAACCACCTGGGAGTTGAGGGAAAGGTAGTTGAAATCCCATGATTTACAGCGTTTTAGCACCATCCCAATAGCTTCACCATGAAGGTTCGAATTCAATTGGTGATACTGTTGATGGCTGAAATCCCATTCCCAACCACCGTTTGGATGTAAAGGAAACCCTGAAAATAATGGGGAAAAACGACGGGATTCCCTCAACTGGTGACCGCCAGATGTTCGAAGCATCAACAGACCCTGAAAAATGATTGAATCGGAACCTTCATGGTGAAGCTATTAGAAAAATGGAAGGCTAGCTTGGAGTTGGTTGATGTCAACGGATGAAAGTCTACTAAAAAATGTGAGAAATCTATGAAATAAGTAATTGGAAAAAAAAAAAGATATTGGAATCGAAGATGGGAATCTCTATAATTCACCGGCCAGAATTTCATGGGGAAATAATGGGAGTTGTTGTTTGTTGCTCAGTTGTGTTTGGAGACGGCATACGAAAGATAGGTTCTTTACACAAGGGAGTTGCATAAAGTGAGTGTTAGAGAGTGATAATAGAATTGTGAAACTTCTGCTACTATTTCTGGTGAAAAGGTACCAGGTAGCTTGATCTGGGAAATGTTCTTAATCTACCTTACCTTAACCAGCGATGCTTCAACCGACCCTTGACTTTCTTGAGCTTTGAAGCCTTATTATTTTCTAGGAAAGTGCACTTGGGTAGGGTAAACATGATATCATAATCATGGTCCTTTCAAAAGGTGATGCTGTAGCTACAGTTTGGATCAAATCATGGGACCAAAAATGTTACCCTCCCAAAGTTTAACATGGTACCTGAAAAATGGTACCCTTGAAAAGGAGATTCCTTTTGGAAACCATCATTTTCAGGTTCCATGTTAAACTGGGGGAGTGTATATGTTCTCTTGATTTTTAAGTTTCGAATTTCCCCCTATGTTTTTTCCCATAATTTTCTATCACTTCCCTTTTTGGTTGTTTCCCGGAATGGACAGGTCTCCACGGTTTGGTCTTTTAACAAAAATCCGAGGTTTGGAATTTGGAGGGAGAAATTTATGACTACTTCCCTGGTGATGATTTGGAATTTCACATTGCTGCAGAGGTGTGGCAGATGATGGGATTATGGAGGTTGGGGTGATTGAGAAATTTCAACTTTGAGTTCATCTAAGGGGAATTTCAATGATTCGTAATAAAAGTTTGGAGGTATGGGAAGGCCAAGTACGGCTTGGCACCAAGTTGTCCGTTGATGCTGTGGAGTTTCTCTTCTTGAATGTCATGGGAGTATCAACGTCCAAAGTCGGCAGCATGCACCTTTTCCAAGTTTGGGTCCAGGAAGTACAGTGTGCCAGAGCAAGATGTGTCCAAGTTAAGCATTGATGCATGGTGAAAGCCTTACGGCCAAAACAATCTTTGCACGTACGCAATGCTGCCTTGTGAACTGTGCGTAGTGCTGTATCGAGCAACTATGTCAAATGTTGGACTTTTGCAAGCCTTTGGACAAGGTACAACAGTTTGGACCGACATGCGGCAAAGTGCCTTTCAACAATTTAAAGAAGAAAGCTTGAAAAACAAACTCAAATCCCACTAGGCTTGGCGTTTTTTCTCAGTGTTTGGGAGATTTAGAGGAGATTAGTATATTTGATTTATGAAGAAGATTTAGGGAAATGATTTCCAATTTTTGGTCAACCTTCCCTCCAAACAAATAGACATCCGGAAATCTCAAGCTCTCAAGATCTCTCAGGGCTCCACGTTGGAAGGGTCAGCTACGTTGAGGCGGAGTCATTGGGTGTTGATGCGTGAACCTGTCGTTGGTTCCAGTTGGTTAGAGGTCCAACTGTTTCAACAATATCAATGAATACCAGTTTTCCAGAGAGAAATGTGAACGGTACAGATTGCGCGAACCTGTCGGTGTTCAACCAAAAAAGGGTACCTAAATTGTGGATTTGTTGTTGGAGAATCTGAATCAAAGATGGTTGTTGAGTCGAATGTGTCACCATATCCTGCTCGGGAAATTTCTTTGAGGCAGATAATTCAGTTGAAGTGTTGAACCTTGCACGGACTGGACTGAAGGTGCCATCAGTTCTTCCCTTTCGGTTTCAACTCGGAGTTGACCATGTCCAGTGAAGGACAAGGCACCTTAGCCTTCAGGAGACTGATGATCATGAGATTTGGTTTACTACAAAGCTTTTGATCCATAGGGTGCAGATTCTCAAGTCACAAATCATGCGTGAATCATTCAACTATCCAGATATCTCTCCGAATCCTTTTATGATTCAACTTGAGAAAACAGGCGAAGTTGAACTTGAGCAATCTCATTTGACTTCCATCATCTCAAAAACAAACGATATTTTGGAACTGGCTCAGCAATGAAATAGCCACAGCCTATCACAACTGCCTTCGACATATCAGACCCTCTGAGGCATCATCGGCTTATTGAGGGTGAAAGTCACTGTGGAAAAGGAGGAAGTGCAAAAACCCATCAGGGGTACTGGGCTGCTTGACTCCAAGAAGTCATTGGATGGATGCAGGTCGTTTTGGTGTACAAAATTGTTCCATGTATGGCCATGTTTTGAGAAAATGCGACTTAGTAGTAGTCATTGAGGTCCACCTTATGGAAGCCAATTTGGATCCAAACACCCTGGCACTTTTGGGTCCAACTTCCCAACAAAAACAGTGAGAGAATTCAACACAGAAGTCCGACTTCTGTAGAACCCAAAATGGTTTCATGTGTACACAATATGTTATATTATACAAATTATATTGCTGTACGTACGTATTTAGATGATGGGCAAAAACCGTGTATATATACATAGATGTTATGTATACATGTCATGTGTATTTATGGTGTGTATATATATATATACATGATATGATGATTATGATGATGCATGTATATATATATATATTTATATACACTATTTTTTTGGATATATGGTGTGTATATATATATAGATCATTTACATATAGATATGTATGATATCGATTCCTCAACCATACACGCCAATATATACATATATTTTTACAGTACACATATTTAGACATGCATATATATATATATGTATTTGTCAATTACATAGCCCTGTATACTACATTGAACCTGTTCAAAAGCCACGAAATCATCAAACAATTCAAGATCGGATGCCACTCTTGTAGAATCCTATGGCCTGAGGTTACGCATGTTGGGGATGCAGGATGGCCCAAGGAAGCTGAAGTTGGCGGTTCCAAAAACACCATAATGTTTTGTTGAAACTAAAAAATTCCGAGGTAAAGAAGGAAATACACTAATGATAATGTTTGGTCATGGAAAATGAGTTACTGTATCGAAACCGTGGTCGCTGGTTGTGGTTGTTGGTTAGTGTTGTTGTTGATCATGATGATGTTGTCGCTGTCATTTTGGTTGCAGAGAATCAAGAGGTGCAATTAGCAAGGGGTTAAGTTGTCTTCAACTTTTTAAGTCTACTGTATACAAAATGATTTTAAACTCTTGAAGAGGCAGAAGAAACATCCGACAGTCGTTGCTAGCTGAGGGCCCCTCATGACAGTGACAATACTCACTAAACCAATGGCACTCTACTTTCCACGTTTGGGGATTTTACGTTTAGCAATTTAGCAGCCAAGAGCATGTTTCTTTCATTTTTTAAAGGATCCCTTGGCTTCCCAAAACACAAGTATTGCCTTCATCTCTTGGTTGCGAGTTCACTGATGAATACACATCATAATCATGTAGTACCTGTGCGTCAGAACAAGCATGTTCACACTAGCATCCATCATCCACTGGCAGTGCTTCGGGAGGAATGCTTGTAAAGCTTGAGATAGAGAGCTTGGATTATCGTGACGTTAGGTGATGTTATCCCAAACATGTATAGCCTAGGATCTCGAGGATGATGGAAGAATCCTTCCCCCAGAAATGGCCCAGTTCAGGAGATTGGAGGTTCATATATGATCAGATTCATTCAAAAGATTGTTGAAAGTTGGAAAAATACAGTCATCTCGCAGGAATCATGATTCCCGAAGATGTTCACAGATTTTCTATGTCTAGCCCATACAATCCATGGGACGACTGGTACATGTACCTACATTTGTTGGATTGGTATGGTGAATATAGGTAAACATACCGGTCCCATCAATCCTATGGGTAAATTAAGAGTGAGTATCCTAAAAGCGCGAGACAAAAGTTGCAGGAGGTTCTCCACCGGTTTTTGTGTTACTCAGGCCAGGTCAAGATGTTGCGCACTTCAGCCAGCAACAAGGTTCGAGGTTTTTCATTGGTATCCCAATATAGATACCTGGGATATATCAGAAGATGTATTTTTTCGGAAAAAAAATGCGGTATATGTGGGTTCTCCAAAATAGCGGGAACTATCATTATTTGGGGGTTTTAGAGGGGACCCTCTATGGTCATTTGGGGTATGGACTACGTATGAAATGATAAAAGAATCCGATGATGCCACCTCCAATATGAAATAGGGAATTTCACTGCATTTCCAATACAGGTCAAAGACTATAATTGTCTATGCTCAATCAATTGAAAATTCCTGATCAGGAATCAGGACCGGGCAATGGAAGGAATACCTGAGCCGATTCTCTCAACGGACCTGTTTCTTTTGATCCCTTCAACGGTACGATCTTAACGGGGAGATCCTACCCAGTTCCACCTGAAAACGTTTTGAAGAAGCCGAATCTGCTAAACTCAGCTAGTGGAAACAGGTGCTACATGAAAAAAGTATCATTAATGTCGAGCTGGTGCAAACGGAAGGGAGCTAAGGAACTGAGAGTATCTAAAATCCCTTCATTATTGGGAGCTAACGAGCTACCCTCAAGTTTCCAAGCATATCTTAGAAATGTTCACTTTGCAGTTTTTGTTTCTCTCATTTACCAATGGATTTGTCATAAACTGATAGCGCTTTTGCTCATCTCATGTCCAGGTGAACGTTGGTTGAAAAGTCTTCATCCGATGGGTGCCATGCACAGTTCACTGGCAGTGGCTGCCGGAACTGAACGGCATCGTCTAGGGGAGTCCCTTGGTTTGAGATCTTTGGCGAGGCTAAGCATGGAGATTCCCACTGTTCAATCTTATGGGTTTGAAAGGAACCAAAAGGATTGCTTGGAATCAATGATATCTATCTATGCATTCTACTCGTAGTACGTATATAAATATATGATACATAAAAAGCCTTTGGCAATGGGTTTTCCGGCCAGATCTTTTGGTTTTGCTAGGTCCAAATTTTGGTGGAGCTGTTTGATACCCAGGTATGAGCTGTTGCATAAGAGTTTGAATGATCCAGCTTAAGGACATGAAGGTAGAGTCGAGTAATTATTGAAACATATTGAAGAATATCAGGGAATTCATTGTCAATCCAGAAAAATGTGACATACCGGATGATCCGTGAAAAAGTGTTGAAGGGATGTTTGTTTCCGGAGTCAGTTTCGACGGTTTCTGGGGTTTCCAAAATCGTTTCTGTAGTTGCAAGCCTTGTGGCAAGGTCAGGTTGCAATGTTCCGATGTTCTTCGGACATGTAAAGACATGTCAGCAGTCTTGGTTGCATATTCCTCGGTATACGTTGCGATATAACACATGTATCGAACATGGAAGATTCAAGTTCATTCAAATGAATCAAATCCACCACACCATGATTAGATGCTCTCTTCCAACTTCTATCCCGCCGACAAATCATCATGGGCATTTGTAGCCACCATGTGTGTTTATATGATTTACAGATATCATATACAAAATATAAAATCTATTCTATAGTTGTATTTTATCGTCATACAATGTCATGTTGATGCCATATTGATATCATATGATGGCCTGTGCGGCTTGTGTATATAGTTGTACATGTTACAAGCATGACATACATACGGGTCCATCTACCCAAGGTCCAGTGGGTCAGTGGTGCGACGGAAAGTCGCCCCGGGAGGCTTACAACCTACACAGGCCGGTGCCAAGATCCTGGGATTTGCTTCCTATGACTTGAAAATGTTCAGGTTGGTGAGAAGATGTTTTTCAGACTGTTTGCTATATAATTTGATAATTGTGTGTGACTGTTTTTTCATTTCGTCCCATTTTGGCAAAAAAAAATTGGCGAAGGCTGAACGATGATGGCAAAAATCATCTCTTGGACTTAGATGGTATGTCCTACCCAAACATGACCACACAATATAAACTGGTGTTACTGAATAGATACATGTCCTGATGGAAACAAATTTCGATATGAATGCTCGGAACAAGCTTTCCATTCAGCGGTGGTAGATGTAGAGCTTCAAGGTCTTGACGCATACTGTAGTGACTACAGTACAGGGACAGTTTGAAGAGATTTCTCAGAAGTTGTGTTTTTGCTCGGAATTTAACCATATTTTTTCGAGGTGTTTCAGTGATTTAAATGTTATATTTATGAACAACTTGACAAAGGATTTTTGTATCAAATCCCCGAATCACCACCAAGCAGGGTGTTGTTTTCTGCCTCCAATTTTTTGCTAATGAGCTTAGTGCCTCGAGGTAGCTCATCAGAACCTCCCAGCAGAGCTTGAAACCCGCCCGTAGCTTGAAAGAGATTGGAAGATGGACCCAGGTAAGGACGACAAAGAGGGTATAGAAGATGTGATACAGAGATATTTAGTATGTACATCTACGTATATATGTAAAGAATTGTTGAGATAGATAGTTTTGCAATTTGAAGAGGATGTGAATCATGCTGATAACGAAAATCTTAAGCAAGTTCTGGTAGGCATCAGGCTGCGTGTTTCTCAGCCTTTGGATGAACGGGTGACGGTGACTGCATTCAGAATGTGAGAAGAAGTTCCATTGTTTTTTTGAATACATTTTTTTCAGCACATGGGTTGTGCGAACAGCAGCAACAACAGCAACAACAATATCAACAATCATATCAACATTACCTTCATCATCATCATCATCATCATCTTCTTCTTCGTCATCATCATCATCATCATCATCATCATCATCGTCATCATCACCAACGACCTCATCATGAACAACAAGAATGAATGTTTCAGATATTGATTCCTTCCAATTGAGATATAATTATGTTTTTACACATCGATGTGTAAAAACATAATTATATCTCGACAAGCAATGCGTTTGCAATGCCAAGGTCATCTCCACAAGCAGTGCCTACAACCTTGGCACCTTCTCGAAGTACATCACCTATAGTCAGAGTGACCTATGCACCCGTGGCATCACAGGTCATACATGGTACTCTACCTCCAACTCCACACTTCGCACCAGCCACAGCAGCCACTCCAACGATTTCAGCGATACATTTGCCTATCCAAACACGGCAAATGCCAGTGACAATGACATGCCCAGCACCTGTCCATTACAATAGATGCCCAGTGAATACCTTTGGGCAAATGCAGTCACAAGCACCACATTTGGGGCAACAGCCTGTTCCCAGCAGCTTACCTAATGGTGCAGGCTCTGGGGGAATCAGGAATCCTTCAAACGGCAATGGAATTAAGTGGAGCAAGGAACATGTGTTTAGAAATCCGACCAAAATGTTGCCTAAGTTGAATGCAGGAATATAGGTAAAGAAGATGACACCTAGCTGATTCAGCATCATTTAGTAGACATGCAATCTTTTGGGTTCATTCGCCGAAAGTTTAGTAGTTCATGCTAATTTTTAGTACAAGTACACTGGTACACCTCATATGTGTATACTTATAGATTCCAGCTTCCAGACCTTTGACAAAACGCCTGAATAAAGTAAGAGTAACATGTGCTCTTTCTAACATGACAGTGTCCTAAATTTAGGTCATCCAAAATGATGATGCCCTTCGATTTCAGCTTTTGGTGATAAGATGATTATCTATAAAAAGTTTCCCAATCTCAATAGCAGTTTTAGAAAGCTGTACAAAATATACATACCTAGAACCCAAATGTCCCTGGTTTTGATTGGAAAAGGCCTTGTTTTGTGGGGGGGTGACATTCAAAAATAGAGGTCATTTGGGTTCTAGGTATATCTATATAGATGTATTTGAGATATTTGACAGAAACAAACATATCTCTTCGGATGCTCCACCCTCACAGTGACAAGTGAAGGTTAGTAGGGATCCCCCGAGCCTAAAAATGTAGTTACAAGTGTTACTGCAACAGGGGAGGATCCCAATATACTATACAATAGGTGTATATACCTATACATATACATATATACATATACACAACCTATTTTGGTGGTGTGGTTTTTATTCATTCACCACTTATACGACCTCCCCAATTTGTTGATGTGTTCATCATCCCCAGTATATCTTTGGTCGTTTTTTTGGTGGTGACAAGTTGGGACTCCAACCTGAGTCAGGCGTCAGCGCAGGCGCCTTGTCGTTGTTGGCAGAAGCTCAGGCAAGTTTGGAGCCTCAAGACGATGCTTAATGGAATCAGATATGTAAGGTTCCACCTATTAATTGATTTGTAAGGAATCTATATTTCAGATGAATCTATCTTGAAAGAATTGGTTTGTAAGGTGAATCCACCTATTCAATTTGCCTTTTTTTGAAAGATACTTGGTTGATCTTGAAGGATAATCCATGGGAATATGTAAATAGTCTTCCAGGAGAAGCGGGTTGGATTTTGATGTTCCAATTGCAATTTGCAAATGAGGTTGGAGAGCCGGCGAATACGGTGCCACAATTTTTTGACATATATATTTCATAATATTCAGCGAATTCAATCCAATGAATGCAAAATGATAAAGACAGATAAAGATTTTATGTATAATGTTTCAATTATCATACAAAAAATAATTGAGAAAATGAATAATATGATTTGAAATAGATATTTATATAAGAAATATTATTACTTACATAAAACACAAGATCGAAAAATCACACAAAAAATTATGGATTTCTTTTCCAAAGGAAACCTACGATGGTATTTGTTTGTCTTAAATTCTTGGAATTTTAGCGAAAAAATTCCCGGATTTTTTGGCTATTTATTTTTATTCTAAAATTCCCGGAATTTTTGGTATTTTAAAAACCCAAAATTCCCGGAATTTTCTGGAAAAAAAAACAACCTACAAATTAATTTTT